>PVLC010003576.1:0-95357 GCA_004027655.1 Graphiurus murinus | reverse complement strand
GTTACAGCTCATTTTAGGGCACTAAAATGTTCTAGTCAAGTCCATTTTAAAATTGAAATTCCCCTGTAACTAAAAGGTTTTCTCTTCCTGTCACTAGAGAGTACAAGGAGGTCCTGAGAGGAGGGACCTCAATTCAGGATGACTTCTTTGGCTATCACAGGCAGTGCTCAAATCCTCTGTGCAGTCGTGGGTATAACATATGTGCACAATATTCCTGGTGCTGATCTCCTAAATTCCTCCTCAGGGTTCTTGACAAATACCATAGAAAAGAATTTCTAGACATGTTAGATATTGAGGCACAGAGACTTATTTAGGAAAGCAAGAAATACATTCAAGGGAGAATATGGGTCATACTGAGAATGAGAATGGGAGTTCATGGCTTTTCTTTTATTGTGGTACTGAGGATCGAACCCAGGAGTGTTCTACCTCTGAGCTACACACACAATCCTTTATATTTCTTATTTTGAATCGGGTAAGTTGCTAAGGATCTCACTACATTGTAAAGTTGTTCTTGAACCAGCAGTCCTCCTGTCTCGGCCTCCGCAGTGCTGGGATTACAGGTGTGTGCCACCACCATGCCTGGCTTCCTGACTCTTCTTTTAAAGGAAACTTGGTGAAGGGCAGGCATGGGAAAGTATGTGAGGATGACATCAGTGGGGCGATCACAAGGTGGTAATAGTGGTCTGGCAATTCTTCGGATTCTTAGGTTGATGTCTTCTCCATTATCCCATTAATTGATAGTGTTGGAAAGGTATCTTTGTATCTCTGTTAACTTTAAGATGATGAGTGAAGATTTGTAGATTTCCCAGAAATTTGGGAGGAATGGACCTGGGAGACAGAACTGGCTTGGGGAGTGGAGGGATGACGAACTTAAGCTTTCAAATTTAATTTATGTTTTCCTTGTATTTTTGTCTCTGTTCTATCTGTTTTTATATATTTTTTAAAAAATTTCTATTGTCCTACTTCATTCTTATCCACTGTCCCCATCCCTGTCAGCCTTGAAATGGGGAAGTGGTCATGGATTCCTATATCCTTAGATTTCTTTATTCTTATTCCTCTTCTCAATCACCCAGAGCTGGGGCATGGGGAGGAAAGTATACAAGAAAAAAGGCAAAATCTGTAGGTAGCTGGTGCTGTTTGTGGGTTTCCTTTAGCTGCCACAGGCAGTGCTCAGGTCTCCCATGCCCTCTGAGGGATCTGAGGGTACACCCCACATGCACAGACAGGTGGCCTGGATGTTCCTGGCAGTGCTGTGGCACACTAGTCATAACTTTCTCTTAGACTAATGACTTGGCTAGGGTACCCAGTTAGTGGAGGAACTGGCTGACCTGAGGACATTTGTGGAATTGACTATTTACTGGTCCCCCTGGCAATGTACAATGTGTCCTGGCACTGGTTGATGTAGGAGCAGACAGCACCCTCCTCTTAGGCAACCTGGACAAGTTTACTGAACCTAAGACTGCCATAGAGGGTTATAGAGGTCGTCTCATTACAATTAGACATGCCCTGGTGACTTTGGGAATTGAACGTCTGCTTCCTAAGCAATATGGCGTGTATCCATCCCCCATAGCTAAGTATATCTCAGGGGCAGACATATTGCAGGATTGACTGTGCAGACAACTATCGGAGTATCCAGCTATAGGTGTGTGTAGTAAAGACGATTACTAGAGGACATTCCCATTATGCTCCTTTACAACTCCCCCAATTGGATTTTCATCATAGGAATTTGAAGGGACAGAGGCACGCTACTCTTTTGTTGAAAAACAACAGCAGCCAAACATGCTGACCTCTTAGCTTGTGAACCCATTACAAGTACTGGATCAGTGATGGTGCAGACCACCTACCCCACTGAAGGCTGGCTGAAGTCCTGGACTCAGGCCCCCTCACAGGGATAGCCCAAATGCTCACTCTGATGAGATGGAGTACATTCTTAGAGCAATAATCATGGTTTTCTAGTAGCCCTTTGTCTCAGCAGCTACATACTCTGCTGGGGTCAGCACATTTTCCAGCATGAGGCCCCTCAGAATCCATGGAAGTGGGAGGTGCCCCAAGTCCCTATGAGGAAGAGCCCCTATACCCGAAACATGGTATACTGATGGCTCCTGTCATGGGTAGCCACTCACATGGGTGGCTGCAGAGACCTTTGCTATGAGACTAGTGCTGAACACTAGCCAGTGGGCCGAGCTCCAGGTTTGGTTAGCTCTCATGAAGGAGATTGGGCCCTTGCATGTCTGTACAGATGGCTGGGCAGTCTACTGAGGGCTAGCCTTGTGGCTGCCCTGATGGGTAGCACAAGACTGGTTGATTGGCACCACCCATTGTTGGGGAGGGATATATGGAAGGACCTGTGGAAATGGGGCCTCTGGAAAGGAGCTACTATACATCCTGTGTCTGGACATAGGCCTTGGCAGGCCCCTAGTAATAATGCTGTCAACACTTTGGCACAAGTTTAGGCTCTCCAACTAGCCCTGGGTCCCTTGTTGGTAGCACTGTGGTTATGTAAAAAGCTAGGACATGTAGGTACTTGCACCGTGGGGATTGCAGCCTAGCAGTAGGGATCACCGCTTACCCATGCTCAAGTATAAGACACTGTATGGTAGTGTCTTTGGTGTGCAGATCACCACCACCAGCAGGTACAGTAGACAAGTAGGTACTTGCACTGTGGGGATTGTAGCCCGGCAGTCAGGATTACCTCTTACCCATGCTCAAGTATAAGACACTGTATGGCAGTGTCTTTGGTGTGCAGATCACCACTACCAGCAGGTACAGTAAACCTTAGCAGGGATGGATGCAAAGGTACAGCTATTCAGGCCTTACAGGAGGACCTGTTTATAATCTCATTGGGCTACTCGTGGAGATGGGTACTGACTATCCTCTCCTGTGTGGCTGGAGGAATAATAGTTATCTGTTGTTCCTTCTATTGCTGTTGTGGTCCTTGGACCCAATGTAATGTTCTCTGGGTCAAGTCTTACACTCATACCCTGTAGGGAGTAGAGTGTGGGGCCCAGAGAAAGTACAGTGAGGACTTGATCCTGCTTACCCTGTGCAGCCACACATGTGTACTTAGTTATATAAACATGACTATTCAGTTCATCCTGTGTAGTCACAGATGTGCATATAATTATATAAGTTTGATTAGGAAAAATGCAACACACATGAGTATGTCTCGCTGGTATGGACCTGTGCCATTTTGCTCAGAACCCTATATAAGGGACAGGTCTGTAGAATAAAGCTGCCCTTGAACTCCTCCCGATGGCAACCCCATGTGCTTTCTTCTCTTTGGGGATCTTACCACCACAACCTCCCCTGCAACCATAGCTGGCCCCTGACAGTTGCCTATTGTACTGATGAAGGGAGCTTTAGTAGGGAAATCTGGAAGTAGGAAATGATCAGGGCCTCTTGGATGTGAGATCAGTGAACAGAGGAAGACTAGACTTCATTTAGTAAGACTCTGCTGCTGATCTCCAGCTTGGGCAGGGAGTGTGGCCAAGTGAATCCCCTGACAAACTGGAACCTCCTGTACCACCCCCACTACTATAAGAATGGGTGCTGCTAAATGCCTGTAATCTTAGTACTTCATTCCTCAGGGAGCTCTTGGTTTATAGTTTGCAAGGGATGGGTGGGGGCTTCAGGAAGCAGGGGCTGCGGATCCCTAAGTGTGGGGTTTCCCTGCCTGCTCATAGTTCGGTACATGATGGATGACAGTTTGGGGTGTAATATCTGCAGTGATGGATCACAGAGGAGTATAAAAATTCATAAGGAAGCATTAGGTTGTATTTCATTGGACTGTGTGTGTGTGTGTGTGTGTGTGTGTGTGTGTGTGTGTGTGTGTGTGTTTGTTTCTCTTTGTAGCCCCATTAGCTTTCTTGGTGATTCCACAGTGCTATGTCATTTTGACAATTTATTGTTTTCCGACTGCTCCATTTTTCCACATATGTGTCAGAAGGAGACAGCTACTTGTCCTCTGGTGCACAGATGGCCAGCCACCAGCCCCTCTTGTTGCCCTTGAACCTTTGCCTCTCCCTCTCCTGGGTGCAGCCTAGCTGCCTGAGGGTGTATGTGCTTGTGTGAATGTCTGGCTCCAGGCCTCTGCCTTCATCTGCTACTACCCTCATGATTTAAGGAAGTTCTCAGAGTCTCAAGATGCTAGACATGGTCTCCATGGAGTAGGGCTATCCTTCGAACCTTCCAGAATGAGCAAGAGGATGAGGGTAGGGGTAGATAATTTTAGAGTGTGTTTCTGTAAGACAACAGATTGTCAGTAGATTATGGAAACATGGAAATATATATTCCTGTCAAAGTTGAACAACATCAAGTATTTCAAAGGAGCACTCATGTTATTCTAAATATCAAAATACACTAGCCTGAGCCAGACGTGGTGGCACACACCTGTAGTCCAGTACTATGCACCAGTACTTGAGAAGCTGAGACAGGAGGATTGCAGGTTGAAGGCCAGCCTCAGCAACTTAGACCTTCAGCAACTTAGCAAGTACCTGTTTCAAAAAATAAAAATAAAAATTACTGGGGATATAGGTTGAATGCTCCTGGATTCAATCCCCAGTACCACATATGCATGTGTGTACAGACATAAACACACAGACAGACAGACACATACACACACACAAGCCTGAGCATGTTCTAGTGACTCCTCCCTCTGCTCTTCTTTCTCCCCTGAAGGGGTATCCTGGTATGGTGGGGAAAAAGCCACAGAATCAGAAGATGTAATTTTTAGTCTGGCTCTGCTCCATTTCATCCTATGACTACAGCTGAAACATCCATTCTCTCCTAGCAACAAGTGAGGTGATTTGAAAGGAAGACTGCTACTCCACTACAAACAGGCTCTGTGCTTAGAGTTAATGGAACAGGGCTGTCCCTGTCTATGGGGAAGCTGTGGGGGAGTTCAGGTCCCTGGAGTTCTGGGCTTGTGTGTGTGTCGTCATCCTTTTACAGAAGAGAAGGATCTGAACCGGAAGAGCTCGTGCCAGTTTGTAGGGGTATGGTTCCTGCTTTTATGGTCATCATGAAGAAACCTCTCACTTCCTTATGCTGGACGAGTTGGGGTTTGGCCGGATCTCTGAGTACATTCTGCCTTCAGCCAAATCTTACAATTGGGCAGCACCTCAGAACAGTTCCCTTGAATTTCCAACAGCAGTCATGAGATAAAGGATCTATTTAATTGGTGGACACTTGACAGAACTTCCAGCATTGTTTACCTTGGCCAAAACCAAGCGAGCTCAGGTGCTTAGACAGTATCTCATAGCTGTAGCACTCATCCTGAAAGGAGTGAAAGGAACAGGCCTTTGCTTGTCAATTCTATTATTATTATTATTATTATTATTATTATTATTATTATTATTATTATTATTATTATTTTGGTGGTACTAGGAATTGAACCCATGGATGTTCGACCTCTGAGCTATATCTTTATCCCTATTTTATTTTTGAAATGGGTCTTGCTAAATTGCCAGGCTGGTCTTGAACCGGGAATTATTCTGTCTAAGCCTCCCAAGTCTTGGATTACAGGCATGAGCCACCATGCCTAGAAATTCTCTTATTTTTATGTTTGAAGATTTAGAACTTTCAGCCTTTTGACATGTGACATGGCCATTTTCTCAGGCAGGCCACTGAGGTGCTTAGGACCTACTGGTGTCTGGAGGGGTTCCTGCCAGGAAAGATACTGCTGCTTTGTACAACAGGAGAAGCCAAATCACTTAAGCCACCACTTTAACTTCTTTTCCATTTTCTCAGCTTCTCTTGACTCCAGGCAGGATTCTGTGTAAAAAGCAAAGATAGACAAAGCTATCTTGGTTTAAGTAGAAAGCCAAGCTTGCTGCTGGCTGCAAGACCCTTGCCGGGCTGCAGGGGCACGCTAGTGTGCTGGTGCTGAAGAGGTCTGCCAGAAACATTCCAGCAGGTTTGATATAGTAAAAAAGGAAGGAGCAAGGGACATAGAATATAATCCCTAACATATCCTGTCAAATTACAACTCTGGGCATTAGGAAAGGTGTTACAGTTATTGTGGCCTTCTTAGCCACACATTTATTGAGAGTTATTAATGATCATGATATGCACATTTATAGATGAGCTACAGATGTACCATCATTTGGTTTTTGCAGAAATCCTATGAGGTAAGCTTGTCTATGCCCATTGTATAAATGAGGCAACTGGGGATCAATTTTCCAGGATTTCAGAGCACTTGTGGTGAACCCCCAAAAAGCTCCATTCCAAATTTCCAGAACACGTAGTTATGGTAGGTTACCTGGCAAAGGAAGTTTACAGATGGAATTAAGGTTTCTGAGCAGCTGACCTAAAGAAGAGAGATTATCTTGGATTATCTGGCTGGATCCAGAGTAATGAGAGGGTTTTAAAAGCAGAAGTGGGAGGCAGGAGAGTCAGTGTCAATGTAATGTGATATGAGAAAGGTTTGACTGGCCATTGTTGGCTGTGTTGAGGAAAGGGATTCATGAGCAAGGAATGTGGGTGGCCTTAAGCAGCAGGAAAAGACAAGGAAGAAGGCTTTTCCCTGGAGCCTCCGGAAGAACCCAGGCTTACTGAAACTTTGGTTGCAGCTCAGTGAGTCTTACATCCAGCTTCTGACCTACGGAACTATAAGAAAATAAATTTGTGTGGTTTTTAAGGCACTAAACGTGTGGTAATTTGTTACAGCAAATAGGAAGCTCAGACAGCCCCTAAGGGACAAAGCTAGGACTGAAACATGGAATCCACAGTTTATCCTCTTTCTACTATGCTAAGTGGCTTCTAAATTGCTTGATATATAAAAATAGAGCCAGAAAACGCCTACTCAACCTGCTTGGCTATTTTCTCTCCCTACCTTTTTCTGCTTTTCTCTTAAACTCAGTCCATGTACTTCCTCTCTCTGTCTTTGCCTTTCCCTAAATTAACAGATCCTTGCTGTAAAAGAAATTGATTCTTCACTCCAAAGTAGGTCATTATAACAAAGGTTTTAAATCACTTGGTCCTCCCATTTGTGAAATATAGACTTCACTTTAATCTTCTGTGCATTACTAGCAGTAAAAAAAAGCCCATAATTTGTGAAAAATGGGATTTCCCCCCTACCATCAGTCATCTGGACAGATGTGTAAGTTTTTCACTCCTTTTTTACCTGCTGTCTCGCATTTGGAAGTCAGCAGGACCAGCATTCATCCACATAGGCAGAGCATCCTCATTCTGTTTACGCTGCCAGGACCAAATTTAGAAACTTAACAAAATACTAGGTTCTGGAAGCCCGATGGGTAGAGCTTATTCCTCTCTTCCTATGACCTCTTTTAATCTCTATTCTCCTCCTTAGAGCTCCTCATATTTAAGTAATTCTTTATTCTCTTAAAACTTCTAAGTTTATTTCAGAAAGACCAAGCTAATCTTGCTTTGTTGGTAAAATGTTAGAATAGCCAGAATTTTTGCCCCTGAATGCCCAAAGGAGGCTCACAGATTCCTTGGAATTGCTTTGTTCTTTCAGATCACCTGAACAAACACATGGGCCTCCTGTAACACAGGGCTTGTGTCATATGGAGCAGCCATAAAGATGACAAGACACTCTGTTGAACTCTAAGGTCTCAGAGCCTAGTGTGACAACAACAGGGCCATTTGTAATGATGGCATTACACTGTAAATTTCTTCCCTTATATATTGTGCTCCCTTCACAGGAGGAGACATGCTCTTTGGGTGTGCAGGGACCATGCCATGTGTCTTCTGTGGATTCCTTGTTTTTATCACAGTGTGCCTGACACAACTTTATATACACTTTGAAATCTGGTTCAAATCATGATTCTGCTCTGGACCTGCTACCATGTGCTTCTTATCTAGTTACTTAGTCTCTTTGTTCCATGTTTGGTTCATGTGTATGCTGGGCTGTGGAAATCTGTGATGCTATATGAATTGAATGAGATAATAAATTTAAAGTACTTAGCAAAGTCTTAGCATCGCACACAGGACAGATTAAGCAAGGTAGTGGTTAAAACTCTGGGGCCATGCTACCAAGGTTTAAATCCTACTTTCCTCACTTACTAAAGAAGTGACTTAATCTCTCTATATCTTGGTTTTCTCATCTGAAAAATGGGTATAATGACAGCACTTACCTCAGAAGGTTGTCGTTTGGATTAACACATGTAAATGTGTCTAGATCAGGAACTAGTGTGCACTGAATGCTATTTATAAGCACTAATAAGTTATAACACCTTATACCCTGTCTCTAATGCCTATCTCATTGAATTGAATTAAATTTGCTCTCCCTTTCGGACTTTGCAATAATACATGGAAGGGAAAAGTTAGTTTGTTCTGTGGATTATTCCAAAATTCTTCGCTGCTTTTTCAGATGATATAACTTATGTAAGCAAAGACCCAAAGCCAATTCTCTGTCCTCATATTTCCTTGGGGTCCAAAGGGAGGGAAACTGTAATTTTGAAAATCCATGTTCCAGAGCTCATAGAAGTAAGACTTCCTGTGGTAGAAAAAGTAATTCTCACCCCCCACTTCCTGGATTAAACCCAATGTTTGTAACAAATATAACTGCTGTGGGCTTTGCACTTAAAACAACAACAACATCTTTGTTTGAAAAATTATATATACATATGTTTAGCTTTCTAAGCAACAGCACTGCAATATGGTGTGTCAGAAATTACAGCCAGCTCTTGATTTCACTGCAAAGAAAAATTTTGCATAACCTAAAACTGCTCTTGCGTTGGAAACCAAGGTTGTCAGATAAGATTTTAATTGTGAATTCCATCTTCTTTCTGTCCCTTATGAAGTTCTGTTTTCTTTGTCATCTTCTGAGCAGCCTCTTTCACTGGGGGCGAGGGGCATGTTTATGTTGGTGAAGTCAAGCCTGCCTTCTAGGCTTCTTTAACCCTAGGCCCATCTCTCCTTCCTGTCTACTTCCTTTTCCCATCAATATCAAGGCATGTTTGAAGGTTTAAAACAAAGCTAGGTTTGAGTTATCCAATCAGGAAAAGCATCTGAAAAATGTCTGAGCAGGTGAAAAACACCTCCCTTCATATGCTCTGCTAACTCTGAAACGTCCAGATGGAATTCCAACTGAGAGCAAGCATGAAGAATCACAGAATGAGTGGTAATTGTTTTCTGCCAGTCAGAAGTGCCTGAAATCACTGTACCCTGGACCAACACAAAGTCTGGCTCCTCGGGAGCCAGAGAACTAGTTTTCAAAGTGGCTTTCTACTTGATTCACAGTTCCACCTCTGGAACCTCCTCAGATGGGCGGAAGTCCTTCACAAACATGGGTGGAGTACAGAGAGGCACTTCTTGAATGGGAACAAGCTATAAATTTAGGCTGATAAAATTCAGTGATCCAACCTGTGGAGGCTTCTCCATGTGTCAGGGCCGTGGCAATGTAGGTATTGAACTTGGGCAGTAGTGTGACGTGGTGCCTGAGTTTATGGCCTTATTGCTCGTAGTGTATTGCAGTGAGAAGCAACTTAGAGACTGCAAGTCCAACCTGCATTTTATATATCAAGACATCTGAGGGCTACAGGGATGGTGAGGGCACTCCTGCTGTGTTAATTGTTCACATTTATTGTTTACATTAGGCAGGATCTCAGGCTTCTTCTCCTTTCCCTTCTTTTTCCTTTGGAGGGTGAGTCAGGATCTAGGTTTAGTGACTCTTATCTCCTACGGGGATAAGATGGTGATGACCAAATTCCAAGACACTGCAGTGTCTATAGAGCTTACAGCCAACCTTTGATATAGGCCTTGTTAGGATCACCATCTTACAGTGGCAAATACTGAGGTTACAGAGGGGTTAAGTGATTTTTTTTTTAAAGTCTCACAATTGGTGATGGGATTCATACCCAGGCAGTTGGACCCAGATAACATGTTGACAGTCACGGTGTAACCCTTCTTTATATGGGGAGGTAAATTGGATTGTAGGATATATATGGTAACTAGCTTGGTCAAGGACACCTAGTCAATGCTTGCTCATGATAGTTGTGGTTATGTGTTTGTATTTTGTGGATAAGGGAACCTAATCTACAGTTCAAAGGAGGTATAGCAAAATTTGGGGGAGTCGGGCACATCTATCAACAAAATGAACCAGGCAACTGTCAACTGATACTAGGTAGGGGAGAATATTGATGTTGAAGCACTTGATGAAGCCACAGAGGTTGCTCATACCTCACCTGAGTGTAACAGATGGAATTCTTTGTTTTTAGAACAAAGGGTTCACCCAATGACACAACTCAGAGAACATTCAAGATGAAAGAGAATGTTAAAGATGATCTAAACTAGTGGCCATGGAGCTGCTTGCAGTTAAATTTCAACTATTAACATTTTTTATTAGTTGCCAAATTAAACTCCAGAGAATACACATAAGTGATGTATTTCCAGTTTTTCTGGGAGATGGAAAGATCTGGCAGCTCTGAGCACCTATTCCCACTTGTTAACAGTGCCCTCACTGGGTTGGAGCCCCCTCTTTAGATAAGGTGTTTTAAACCATTTTCCATAGGCCTTGCCATCTTCTGTGGTCTCTCACATGATAGTCTGTCCAGTATTCGAGTGGGCAGCTCCTCCCTTATTTTATAAATGCACAAGTAGAAGGCAGCCCCTACCTCAACTTAAAACACACAAGTAGAGCCCCCACTTGATCTTATAAATGCACAAATGGTACCTCACAAAAGCTAGTCTGGTCCTCAGTTTTATGTTGCCGTGGAAATATCTTCCCCAATCATCTTGACTATTTTGATGCATAACTCTTTATGTCATAAAGTACCTCCATATATTTATGACTTGGACCATCTGAGCTTTGTGTAGTCTGAATGTGTATTTTCAAATTTCAAAATATGTTAAAATCCTAACTCTCTGTGTGATGGTAATAGGAAGTAGGGCCTTGGGCATGTAAGTGGGTCAGAACATCATGAATGAGATTAGTGGTCTAATAAAAGAGGCTCTAGAGAGACTTCTTGTCCTTTCCACTCTTGAGGACACAGCAAGAAGGAGCTATGTAGGAATAGAAAGTGAGCCCTTCCCAGATATTGAATCTGCTGGCACCCTGATCTCAGACTTTCTAGCCTCCAGAACCATAAGAAATATATTTCTATTGTGTGTAAGCCACCTAGTTTATGTCATTTTGTTATAGCATCCCAAATAGACTAAGGCAGCATGCTGATGTTACACTGACCCTCTGAGATGGCAATGAGGAGTTGAGATTGGTTTAATAGCAAAAGCACCAGATATCAGAGGTTTTGGGTCTCATTGTTTCATGTAGCCATTTTGTTGTTGTGACTGATGCCTTGAACTTGAACCACTGGGATGGGCAGTAAGGCAGGGTACTCTCCAGTGAGAATGAGGACTGCCTCAAGAGGAGTGTTACCTCAGCCTCTGTCACTGTTTCTGATACCCTTCCCAAGTTCATCCAGCCCTGGTAAAGGACTGGAGTCTTACCAGACAATTTCCAAGAAATTCTTTGATTTTTTTCCCCACTAAACCCCATCTTCCATTAATATTCAGGCCTTTGCAAACTTACATTTTATTTTGACTTTTCCATACTCTTTCCTGGACCCAAATCTTTTACTTTGCACTCTGATGACCTTTACCACCACCACTTAGAATTGTCTAAATAAACATGAGCCATGAATGGCAATGGCCAACAGTATGCTTTAAAATTCTAATCTCTAATCAGAATTTTTATAAAAGGAATGCATAATTTTCATTGGTTCCATTGTAAAAAAAAAATCAGTTTGTTTTCTGTGGAAGCTTTTCAGAATAAGATCTGATTTTTCTCTCCACTCTGCTACTTTTATAACCTGCAGGCAAGTCATGGAACCTTTCTGATTCTGCTTTCTGCGATCTGTAAGGTGGGAACAATTATTCTCTTTGTGGAGGAGCTCCAAGGAGTTAATGATACAAGAAATACGAAGTGTCAACCTCAGTTCCTGGCACCTTAGTGAAAGTCAGAACCTGCCAGTTCACTGCCTCTTTCATGACCTTTTGGAGCTGACTGGGTGTATCCTATTGTGGACTGGACAACTTGTAGATACTGAGAAGCATTCTCTGTGAAACAAAGAGTGGGTACATAAGAGAAACAAAATACCAACAGTGAGTGTTGGAGGCAGATGCTGGGTACAGGAATTCCAAGCACAGGAAACAGAGCAAAGTGGAATTTACATTGGAACTTGTAGTAAAGAAGAGTAGGAAATGCACTTTTCTTCTTTATCTCTCCTCACAAGGGCTGCAACTTATTTTTCAGAGTGGACACTCAATAACCATGGTTGACTGACAGACCGCAGAATGTTATGGAAGGTTTACAGAGCAGGGAATATAATATTAATATCAATGCAATGTTTTTACGTTTTAATTTTGGTAGAAGAAGCCTGAAGCCTGGGGCAAGAGCTAGTATTTTCATTTGCTTCACCTGAAGTTATATTGGCAGGGGCCCTCAGGGTAAAGAAGAAAAGGATTAGGTTTGGGAATGGGAAAGGGTATGAAGGAATTGTAATAAAATATATAAGTGCGAGAGCTTGAGGAATAAACACAGATGAATTTCAGTCAGAGAAGAGAAGGATCCGGCATAAAGACATTTTGAGAGGGGGAAAAATACACCCATAGGGTAGGCTTTGCTGAATGGAAGAGAGAATGTAAGAAAAGTAATGAAAAACTTTTAATATCATGGAGCTCCCTAAGAGGTGCGTGGCTATTGTTGTTTTATGTTGATTGAGGGCCTACCATGTACGAGGCTAGTATCTGCCTGAAAACCTAATGTATGAAATATGTTAGAGGGAGAGGATAAAACTAACATGGAGAGAGGAAAAGCAAATTTTGCAGTGACATGTAGATGTGTGCAGGAAATGAATAAATGAATGATTATTTGACTGGTAAGATCTTAATACAAATCGTTTGTAAATCAGTTGAGACAGAGTCTGGTGTTTACAACACCACCATCACAGCCTCCTCTATGGCAAATGAGAGAGGGAGGGAGAGAGAGGAGTTCAGGAAAGGAATTTGCATTTTTCAGGATGAGAGTTTTGGATTAATTTATAGTATTAACATGAATATATCTGCATCTCCTGCTTATCAGAGACTTAGCAAGAAGAGTGAGTCCCAGTGAAGTTGCAAAGTACTCTTACAGGATGAATCTCTATTAGGGGATCTTTGTCACCATTTGAATCCTGTTAATGGTCTAATCTTAGACAGAATTAAGGCTAAACTCTGACAAGTGCCTAAGGTCAGAAACCACAGGTATATCCTCCCCCACAGGTATATCCTCCCGGTATCAAATAACACCTTACATCGAAAACTGTGAGTGAAACAGGCTACCAAAATGAAAGCAGACCCACCAACCCTGCCACTGTGACTGAATGCCGGTGGGCTGTAGTCATGCGACTCACTCGGAGCCAGGAGATATCAGACAACAATGAACTGCTAAGAACAAGGGCTGCTTTGGGAGCTCTGGAGCGCAAAGGGCTTTCCTATCAGGTCATCCCGGTCAGCATCCCTTTCCCAGCACCTCTGACAGGAAGCCTGTTACCTCACATAGATACTGAGCTGGTCCAGTAGGTTCAAAGATTATGTATTTATTTTGGGGGAATAATCTGGAATCTGCTGTTCAATTCTGCATTGAACTTCAAGAACATTCCAGAATAAGTTGATTTCCCATATTTGCAGATCGTTGAAAGTAAATTTTTTGCTTGTCAAAGAGACCCTGTTATCTTTGATTATTTGTTAAATTTGTTAAATTTGTTATTGTTGATCTCTGCATACCTGCATCAGGAGAGGTTGGGCTTTGCTGTGGTAACAATAGCCCCTTTACCAATATTACTTGGAGTTTTTGTTACTCTTACATAACTTGGGTAGTTTTGCTGTATTTTCAAGGGCAAGACATACAAAGCCTGGCATGGTGGCGCATGCTTGTAATTCCAGTACTTGGGAGGTTGAGACTGGAGGATCCGAGTTCACAGCCAGCTTCAGCTACTTAGTGAGGCTCTCTGTAACTTAATGAGATCCTGTTCCAAAATAAAGAATGAAAATAGGACTGGGTGGGTTCAATCCCCAATACTGAAAAAAAAAAAAAAAAAAAAAAAAAAGACTTGAAAGGTAAGGTAAAAGTTGTTATGGAGCAAAACATGATGTCATGTGTTTAGTTGATGTTAAACTATTTTTTTTTTCTCTGAGTTGAAAGATTTTTCTGGATATCGATTTTACTTTTTTTTGTGTGTGTGTGGTACAGGGGATTCAACCCAGGGGCATTCTATCTCTATCTCTGAATATATACTCCTAGCCTTTTTTATTTTTATTTTTTTGTTTTTGAAACAGAGTCTCAGTAGGCTGTCCTTCTGTCTCAGCCTCCCAAGTACTGGGATTACAGGTGTGTGTCACCATGCTCAGCTGATTTCAATCTCATTTTCTAATAACATGATTGCTTTGAATCTGTGTGATGTGCTGTATTTTTTACATCTACCAAGGCTTTTACTTCTGTTGTCCCTGCTGCCTGAGAGGTTCCTTGCTTAGATAGCTACATGGCGTCCTTCCATTACGGCAAATCCTGTGAAATTTTCATGTTGTAATTGGCATATTGCAAAGATTGATTACTTGGTGAACCTTTGAAAAAATTCTCTACTAGTACCAGAAGCAACAGTATTCATAAAACCAAATTGATTCATCATTTATGTACTTACTGAACAAACATTTACTGGTATTAACTGATGAATTATTCCCTTTGCCTTGGAACCACAGGTGGGTGGAGTGAGGCATACATGAAAATGTTCCAGTAAAATGCTAGATGCTAAGAAAAAAGCCTGGGCAGCTCTCAAGAGGGAGAACTGCTCCTGATTGCTCTCAAGCCCGACTCTACCTGGAGCTGGGGGGCCCGCCTCTGAGGGAAGGCCTGGGTTCTGCTGCTGTTCACACACTTGTCTCTCTGGGGCTTGTAGCACACCAGACCGTGAGGACCAGGACACTTGTTACTAGATGCTGACGTGGATCTCTCCACATAAGTCTTTGAGTTCTGGGCAGTTCTGACCCACTGACTGGAGATTGTTGTTATACATCTGAAAAATACCATAATAGAAGACACCATGAGACCTAAGTGGAGGCCAAGAGTCACGACAGTTCACACAGTAATGGCCCTGCGCACAGTGCACTGTGGGGTATCATGAGACCATGGTCACTTGGTGCAAGGGACACCCTGTTCCAAGTAGAATGCCAAGTGCTTACTCATCCCACTCCTATTGGGTGATGAGAGGAGGGCTGAGGATGCTCACGGGACAGCCCCCAAGAGGCGGTGGCCACGGTAGGGAGGCAGTGCTCTGCTCGGAGTCTTTTTAAAAAAACGCTAATGCTCCCAGGTATGTTCATCTGCACTGAACACTGCCAGTCAATGCTTTAATTAGCTGTTAATCTTCCAGCAGGAATTGACTGATGAGACAAGAGAGGGGAATAAAGAGCAAAGTTGGTTGTGAGTTTGGATGTGATGCTGGTGATGATGTTGGAAGAGAGGAGGTATAGGCTGGGGAAGAGGGGGTCCTGACAGAAAATGTAGGAGGGCCCCTTTTTAAAAAAAAATTCTGCTACTCAAAGTATGTGTCATATTGCAAGTGGCTAAGCTTTGATCTTAAATATTTCAGGAAATGGAAAAGAAAGACTTATATAAATTCGAGGGTGTTAATATCCTCTCAATTACTGCTGAGACACCTGTCTATCACCAGGTAGTCCAGCATCTTCCTTTCCTATGAGTCTGTATAAGGGCCACAGGGTCTGACTCAGTTCCAGGTGGGGGATGGGGCTGTGCTGGGTCATTTGACCTCTTAACCCTTCCTGGTGTGAAGGAATTCGGGTCTGTTTGGTCAGCTTTCCATTGCAATTGTTTCTTGTTCCCACACAATGTTACTGTTGAGGTTGGGTCCTGCACAATCCCAGTTTGCTGATCTACGATGTCCTGGAGAGGGTTCCATCTCAAAGGCTGCCTCATTGCTGTGTCTAACAATTATGGTGAAGCAGTTGTTGGTATATGGGTTATAGGGTTACACTTTTTATTGAGTAAAAGGAAACATGGACTGCAGAGGTTAGGCAGGAATGCCTGGTTTTATAGCTAGTACATTTGATAAAGAGAAGGCTGTAGGAGGAACAGACACTAACCACAGCAGAAAGTGTCCATAAATTATCCATGGGGTCAGGCTGGAGTGTGTCTCTGAATTATTCACTAGGATCACACAGGTAGTTTATATATATGGACCCAAACTCCTGTTGTCCTGTGCAGCTGGAACCCTCCCTGTGTGAGGATAAGATGAGGCTGATACAGGAGCACAGGGGAAGTTCATCAGGGAGGCTAATAATATTTATAAGGCTAATGGAGCCAGAAAAGTTGGTCATTCTGTGTAGTCTCCTGTCACTTGGTGTGTGTGTGTGTGTGTGTGTGTGTGTGTTATATGTATTGGGAATTGAACACAGCATCTTGCATCTTGCACATTGTAGGCAGGTACTCTACCATTGAACTATATCCCCAGCCTGCATGTGGATTCTCACGTGGATTAGCCGCTGAAATGTATCCTAAGCACTTTAAAAATGTCTCAATCTCTATGTTAATACAGCAGCCTGAGGAAGAATATAGCATTCATGTGAGGGGCAACCTGCTTCGTTATTATACCTTTTAATTTTTATACCTTATCATACTTTTTGTATTTTTATACCTTTTCATTATTATATGTCCTTGTTCTTCTCTCCAGGAATCCAGTGACTATACCTCTCTTTCCTTCTATTAGTGCTTTCTCTTAGGAAAGGACAACCTTGGTTCATTTTATTGTTGCTGTAATGAAATACCTGAGATGGGGTAATTTATAAAGAAAAGAAGTTTATTGGCTTAGGGTTTTAGAGGCTGAAAAATCCAGGCTCTGGTGGCTACATCTAGACATCTGGTGAGGGCCTCACACTGCATCACGACCTGGAGGATGGCATCCCATGGCAGGGGCGATGAGAAGTGGGTGCAGAACAGGGACTTGGGAGGTGCCAGGATTTCTTATAACAACCTGCTCTCATGGGTCTTAATCCAGTCCTGTAAGACCTACTCTGCTCCTGAGAGACCAGTGTTAATCCCTTCCTAAAGTGGAGCCCTCATGACCTAACTACCTTCCTCTATGCACCATCTTTGAAAGGTTACACCACCTTTCATCGTCCCCACATTAGGGACCAAGTTTCCGACACAGGAGCCTTTGGGGGTCAACCCACATCCAAACCCCTGTAAGGATCTAATAAATTCATGGTACGGTGTGATAACTGATGAGCACAGCATCTTACCTAATATAGAGACATTGGACTTAAGCAGCTGGCCCTGTAAGCAAAATAAATCATCTGGTTCATTTTGGAATTTTAGGTAATCATGAGATCATAGCACTGAGTTAAGTTCTTCTCAAGGGAGCTTGGCAAGAGAATTGGGCCTTTCTGGAACTGTGCCATGCAGTCTCTTTCTGTTGAGAATCCACAACACCAACTGTACACCCCGTTTCTTCAATCCAATCTGCAGGATATGACAATTGTCTGAGACTTTAAAAGAGTTGAAAAAAAAAAAAAACAAAACAAACCCTGCCATTTAACATTCTTATTTATATTATTTAAATGTTGCTTTAACTAAATTTGCATTCTTCCCCAAACAGTATCCTTGGCTATTGAGACTATAAATTAGGTGATTAGAAATGGTTTGGTGGGCAAGTTTAGTCTTTTAAGTTCTGTCTTTCAAAGACAAACATTAGTTTCAGGTATGATCTTGGAAATAAGTCATCACATTTGTGTTCCAAAGGCTCTGATCTCCTTTACACAGACCTTTTTCTATTTTTAGGAGGTAGCATTCTTTTCTAAAATTCTGTTCATGATTAAGACTTCCCCGTTTATAATTGTTTTTATTTTTAATTTTATGCATATCAGTTTTCTGTATTCTCTGGTTTCATTTTCTCCTAATAGCCTCTCTCCTACTTTTTTTTTTTTTTGCATATATTCTGTTTTAAATACCTTGAATTTAGGCATTGACCCTCAGGGAATCTCCTAATAAGTTGCTCTCTGTCTCTCCTGTTGCCAACTCTTATTCCTATGAGAAGTTCATAAAAGGGCATTGGATACTCTCCCATGATGCATCAGTGGAAATCCTAGTTTCCAGTAGCTTGCTTCATCTCCCAATGGAATTTTTAAGGTGTTACTCTGACAGGCCAGGTATGGTGGCACATGCCTGTAATCTCAGTACTTGGGAGGCTGAGATATGAGGATTGCAGATTTGAGGACAGTCTGAGCAACTTGAGGAGACTCTCAGCAACCTAATGACACTCTGTTTCAAAACAAAAATAAAAATGGCTGGCAGTGTTGCTCAAAGGTAGAATGCCTGTGGGTTCAATCGCCAGTAAAACACACACACACACACACACACACACACACACACACGCACGCACCTTATTATGACTAGCATGGTAAGTGGGAGGTGCTTATCACAGGTAAGCACCAACTGTGGGGCAGTGAGGAGCTAGGGCTCTGGGTGTGGGGCTGCCCAGGAGCCCAAGGACAAGCATCCTTCATGTAGTGCTTGGTGTTGACCTGGCTCCAGATTCATTGCTGCGATCATCTGCGCTGTGTGCTCTGCCTGAGAGTCACTTCGGCCTGTCTGAAGGAGGCAGCTGTTGTAAATTACAAATGCAGATCCAAAGGATAATTCTTGGCTTTCTACATGCTGTGAAGGCTTCAGCAATTAATTTCTTCTGTTCTTCGTGCAGCCAAAGACTCTCCACATTATTCATCTCTTTGGGCAAAAGCCATCGGTGGCTCCTGAGTTATTTTCTCATTAAGTTTATGATAGGAATTACCTGATTGCGGATGGCTTGCTCTGGTAGTTCATTTTGCAGGTGGATACTGACTAGATATGTTAGGACAGTAACTTAATCTGCCGTAAGCTCCCAAGGCAGAGCTCAGCATGGTATTTCCATTTGACCTGAAAGTACCAGCATGACACTTTCAAATCTAAAGACACTGTTTGATGCTGTAAACTCTTGAGGTGGCTGGTCCATGTGTGTACTTGGGGAGACCCAAGTAGCTTCATTGGAGGATCAATCCTGGGCTTTTGTTTCCAACATTATTCTGGTACTTTAGTAGGAAAACAAAAACAATAAAAACAAAGCAAGCAAGAACTTCAGCCTTTCCAAGTAGGAAATTTAATCCCAGGGCTAGTGAGCCACAGGACGGAGGCTGTGAGAGCTAAGGATGGGAGGCAGGCCCTTGGGGTCGAAGCCTCAGGTACTCACAGAGCATACAGAGGTCCAAGATGCGGGTCTCTGCACAATCCAGTTTGCATGGTCCACCTGAGAGTTTTTGTGTGTGGGGAAGGCTGATAAATTCACAGCACAAATATTGATTGGCCCTCATACTTGCCCCTGATCAGCTGTGTTCTCTATTGGGTATCTTAACCAAACCCCTCTTAGCTGCCAAATCAGTGAGCAAAAGAATATAAACAAGCCAGGCATGGTGGCACACACCTGTAATCCCAGTTCTTGAGAGGCTAAGATAGGAGGATCCATGTTTGAGGACAACCTCAGCAACTCAGTGAACTTTGTGAGACCCTCTTTCAAAATAAAATAAGGCTGGGGATATAGTTCAGAGGTAGAATGCCTCTGGGTTCAATCCCAAGTATCTCTATATCCTCTCCAGCCTCCCTTTCTCTCTCTCTCTCTCTCTCTCCACACACACGCACACACACACTATAAACACCAGTAAGTCACAGTAGCACACACCTGTAATCCTAGTATTTGAGAGACTGAGACAGGAAGATCGAAGGTTTGAGGCTATCCTCAGAAACTTAGGGAAACCCTCAGCAATTTTGAGACCCCATTTCAAAATTTAAAAAAAAAGGGCCAGGAGTAGCTCAGAGGTAGTTTGCCTTTGGGTTTAACCCCCAGTACCAAAACAAACAAACAAACGTCACAGTCTCATGGAATCCACTAGAATGAGACAAGGAGAGGAGCCATGTTCTGATCAAGTGCAGCTTGCTTCTCAGGAGGCCAGCTCAGATGTTTTGTGTCCCTAGGCTTGGAGCCAGGGCTTGCCAACTCCCAGACAGTAATAATTAAGTGCTGGTTTGAGGGGACACTGTGAAGTGGGCCGTGCGGGTCTTCAGTGCTCCCGTTATCCTTGTGCTTAGACACTCAATGGAGAGTGTGTCGTCCACCTTTGTCACCATCTGTGGCACAGAGCTGGTGATTCACGAATATGTGATGAGGATTGGGTGAAAGCGTAAATGCCTGGGGGGCGGGGCCCTCTTTTTGCAAGACAACTCACTCATTTTCTCCCTTCTTTGGCTTCTGTTGCAAACATTTCCCCATGTGCTGTTGCATTGAGGCGGAAGCAACCAGCTCATTGGAATGTCGTTCTCTCTGAGGTGTAATAGTAGATAATGAATAATTTAACACGCTACCCTCCAAGGGTTATGCACATTTTAACAAGTGGCAGGTTATTGAAGACAGAGTAAATAGAAAGAATACAGTCATATGAAAGGGGGAGCTTTCAGATGAGCACAGGACACAGTTTTGAGTGAGGAGGGGACGTTTGTGATTTCCCTCAAACCACACTATCTAGATGACTTCCATTCTTTCCGTTGACATCATTTTGTTCCTGGATAGAATCATATATGATCTGGAAAAGGTTTTTGATGCCTGAAATGCCACAGTCACTCTGAGGGAGTGTCTCATATCCCAGCATAGGAAAGGAGTGAAAATCTTCCAACTCCCAGCCTGCTTTCTGGCTGGGTTTGGAACCAGTCAGAGTAGGTTGTGGTGTTGGGAAACATAGATAGGTTCTCTGCGTATTTCTCAGATCCTCCCCACTCCTATCAAACAAAATGTGTGTGCACCTAGGGAGTCTTGAAACTAATTTGTAGCTCTGACAACCTCTTTTTAATGGAAGATGTGTACTGCGCATGGAAGCCTAACCATCAGCTCTTGTTTAGTGGGAGGGAATGAGGAGATGGTTTTCTTTGGGCAGAGGTGGCTGGCTCAGAAAACAACTTGCCCAAGGTCACTCAGCAGGCAGCCAAGCTGTGCCTAGCCATTCCTAGCCCAGCTTACCATTGTCCTATAGGCCCAACATCCCAGTTCAGAAGCAGCACTGCATCTGAGTCCATCTCCGTGTCTCCTCACAGGCTGCACAGATTGTGGGCGTCAGCAGTCTGGGTTTGCAGAGGCTCAGAAACAATACCAGGTATTTTGTAGCAGGTATGTGCTGAGTGTTCTTCTCTCACTCTCTGCATTTGGAGCATTCAGCATATAATCCTACAATTAGTTCATTAAAAAAATAAAAACTCCTTGCAGGTCACCTTTAAAACAAAGGGAGAAGCAATTTTGAATTTAGTAATTTTTCATTTTTGACATCTAGTACCACCTCAAGCTCTGCAGTTACAAATAATGCTGGTGGGAACGGGTCCTTTTATGCACATTTGAAGAGAGAAGGGCTATACATTATGAATAGAACAAGGATAAAAGAATTGGCTGTGTAGTGCAAGATATTTTGAGTACATTAATCAGCCCATCTCTTTTAGAGGGAGAGTCATTTTTAAAAAATGGGTATAAAACAGAATGCAAACAATTTGTGCAATGCAAGTTGGGTTGATATTCAATGGACATGTAAGGGCAAAGGAAAGAAGAGTGAACACAGGGAGTAGTTCCTTAGGGTAAGATGAGGGGAGGGAAACAAACAGAGCTTGGAAGAAGCGTTAAGCTGGTGTTGAGTCCCCCTGCCTTGGCTGCAGTGCTTGGCACATTGATTCTCTTGCCTCACATGCAGCAAATAGGCACCACCCATGTGGAAGTAATGACCCCACAGAACTCACATTCTAGGGGAAAAGATGGACACCTATTTGGCTAGTTCCAACTGGACTTGACATACAGAGGGAAATGCAAGCAGGCCACATCTGTTGGGAATGCTTTCCTTTGACAAGTAGAGTCATGTGTCACTTAATGACAGGGATATATTCTGACAAATGCATTGTTAGACAATTCTGTCATTGTGTGAACACCATAGAGTGTACTTATACAAACTAAGATAGCCACAGTGTCACTATCGTTTTAGGAGACCTCTGTCATATATATGATCCATTGTTGATCAAAATGTTGCTATGTGATGCATGACTGGAATTGAAAACACTTTTAACAAGGGCTTAAATAAACAGAAGTTTATATTCCTCACAAAAAAGAAACCTAAAAGGATGTAGCTGCTGGTGTGGGTTTTACCAATGGCATGAAGTCTGATTTTCTTGGACTTTCCCCCATGTTTCAAAATGGCAGCCATAGTGCCTAGAATCATACCTACTATCAGGCTGGAGGAGAGAAGATGCAGGAATGAATGACCTGGCTTTTTCCACTAAGGAAATAAGTCTTCCTTTAAGCTACAAGGTAGATTTCTACCATCTCATAAGGCCAACCCCTTTTTCCTACCAAGCTGCAAGGGGAAGAGAGAAAATGAGAATGTGCCATTTCTAGATCTCCCTTCTCCTTCCCCGCAAACCTTGATCTCCACTCCAGGAGGCCAGCAGATAAAGACATGAGTGGGCTCCCCTGCTCTTGGGTTTTGTTGATGGACAGTAGTGGACAGAAGCAGAGAAGGGGGGCAGCAAACATGACTTCCTATGTAGTGGCAGTGGGCTGCATTTTGAAGCCTAAGGATGCTCTGCTCTTACCTGTCCTCTGGGCACTGCAGTATCCATTGGGTCTTTTATATGCAGTCCCTTGATGAAGTTCCTCTCAAATTACTCAGCTGAATGTACCATCTAATGTCCTCTGTGGGCCCTGGCTGAAAAGAATAGGCTTGGGAATGGGAGTGGTTTTCAGCCAAGTGGCACTGTCTTTTAGAGGGACCTAATTCCCTGGATGGGAAACTGCAAGGTGAGTAAAGGGGCATCTCAGAGAAGACTTCATAGCAGAGCTGATGCTGGAGTTAAATCTCCAAGATTAAGTAGGATTTTATTATTTGAGAGAAAGGGATGTAGAACCCTTCCAGCAAGAAGAGTTAACATGTATAAGATTATGGTGATACCAGGGAGCAGAGGATAAGTTTAGCAATGGTTCTGGAGGGAGACTTGTGAGTGTGGGGTGGGGAGCATGCATCATGAAAGCTTGCCTTTGGAGTTTATTCTGAGAGGTGGGATGCTCTTAAGTGATCTTAAGAAGGATGTGGCCTAAATCATGTTTTGCAAAGATAATTCTGATGGCAACCTGGAGGCTTCTTGGAGTGATTTGAGAAAACATCCAGGAGGAGCTTTGGGAAATTTCACAAGTTTCTACATGAGAAAATAAATTTTTGAACCAAGGGCAGCTTTCACTAAAGACCTTCCCCAGCAAATTACCTCCTCCCACCAAAGTGGTCACTACACATGCTTTTTTATTCCACATCACAGAGTATTAGTTTATTATTGTCATTATTATTATTCTTGAGCAACAATAATTCACTACATTGTTGACTTTTCCACTTTTATATAAAATTCCATGGAGAGAGGGATCATATCTTAATGATTGTTGTACTCCCAGTGCACAGCATTGGGCCTGGCACATGATAAGTATTTCAATAATTGTTCATTGGATTGAACACAGGATTTAGAATTGTCCTGTCCTAGTAATGATCTGTGTAACATGCACAGCTGTTATCTGTGATGACTTGTATAGCTTGATTATCATATCCCATAGTGGCTCTTTTTGATTAAGGAAGGAAATAAAGGAGGGAGGAAGGAAAGTAGATAAGTCTGGTTTTCTGAATAATGTGGATGAAAGAGAAAGGCAGTGATAGGGAGCGGAACAGGCAAGAACATAGGTGTTTGCTGCACATGATGCCCCAAAGTCCCAAACCAAAAGGAACAGAAGTTAATTCCACTTTGGTTCAGTGAAATGGAAGAGGAAACAGATAGCAATGCTGGGTGTCTTGGTTGCTGTCACACAGGCTGGGTGATTCCTGATGGGCTGGGCATGGCTGCTACTAGGTCCTCTCTGAAACCACAAATAAGGAACAAAGCTGGGCTGTACCAGGTCTTGCATTATGCCTTGAAGTCATCTATAAGAGCTGCTGTAGGATAGAGACAACCATGCATCTGCTAGGGGATGGAAGGCCTTTTTCAAACTCATTACCTTACTAATGTTGAAAAAGGAAATGAGATCAAATGTGTCACTTGGAAAAAGTCAGTAGGGGGAGGAAATAAAATAAAATTTGAAGAGTTACTAGAAAATAGATTTTGATCATCCTGAAAATTGCAGCCATAGACCAGAAAACTCAGCATGTTGATAAAATCTCAATCAACTTGAGAGCATGTGAGAAAAATGTCAGAAGACAGGTAAACTTATGTTGAAATCATGTCTTTTGTACATGTGAAGTTGTGTTGGCTAGAATAGGGTCTTGGGATTTTAAAACAGAGTATTTCAATGATTTTAATTATTTACTCAAAACCAGGGCCTTGACATATTTGAAGACAGGTATGGGTCATCATTTAAAACACAGGTAGATATTATTATAGCTATCTGCTGGATGACAAAATCGAGGCTTCCCAAGTGTAGGTAACCAGCCCAAGGTCACAGTGAGAGTAGTGGAACTGGATTTTGGACCCATTTTCTGATTTCAATGGCTGTGGACTTGGCCTGATACCCCGATGCCTTCTGTTCAACTCACATGAATTTTATCAATTTTTCTGTTTACCGCCTCCCCCATTTGCCCATATTATTCAGTATGATTCCAAATGTTTAATCCCATGAAGATTTAGTCTCACTTCCAATGAGAGTTTTGGTTTGTGACTTTGTACCTTGGGTCTTAATCCTTCCTTAAAAGAAGAAAAATTGAGATCATTGACTCTTGAATCAATCTTTGACATATCATACTGTTTTCCTTTCTCTTGGGCTTTTTGTATAGTTCAGATGACTGACTGTGTATTTGTCCTTGGAAGTATTTGTTTCAGGAGTGAAGAGTGACTCTTGTTGCTTGGCCTGTGGTTTCACTCACCTTTTTTTTTGCTCTTCATTGATAGCATGTGGCTCTTCTGAGGATCTACTTGTGGGTAAGAAAACACCCCAGCAGGTCCTGGTAAAAGCAGCTGGCTCTTTGCTGTTTATCAGGAGTGGGCTTGAAGCTCAGAGAACTGCACATGAGCTCATTGGCAATACGATGGGAGTTTCTTATTTTGGGGAGGTGTGAAATGCTGCATTTCTTACTGATGTTAAAAAACTGGAATCTACCATCTGAGGGGACCAGTACTATAGCCTACAGTGCTGGGTACTCCCTGGTGGGATCTGAAGGGAAGAGAATGATACAAATCATTCTCCTCAGGAAAAGGGTTTCCTCTGGTTCTAGGGAAACTTCTGTGTTTTACATTGTAATGTTCGTTCCTCTAGGCATTATGGTCCCTTGGCTGTTTCTGGCCTGTTAGTGGAGGTCATGCTTTTGTCATCCCCTTTGCCTGACTGTCGGCACAGCTTCTTTTGTCCTTAGAGTTCCTTTATATCATCTTCAATCTTCAATCTGAGTTATAAAGTAGATTCAGATTGTCACAGATCATAAACTGAAGGCTAGGAGTATAGTCTTGGCAATATTAATTTTATTTGCTGATTTGTTACTTTATTTTTTTGGTACTGAGGATTGAACCCAATACCAATCTACTTCCATGTTATATTCCTAGCCCTTTTTATTTTGAGACGGGGTCTTGCTAAGTTGCTGAGGCTGGCATCAAACCTGTGATCCTTCTATCTCAGCCTTTCAAGTACTGGCATTACAGGTGTGCACCACTGTACCTGGCTGATTTTTTCCTTAATATTTGTTACCTTCTTGGGCTAGGGGGCTTATTCTATTACTATAATATTCCGATGTAAGACCCTGGGTCTAGTGTGGCAGTAGCTAACATGTAGCAAGAAGCTGATGGGTGTGTGCTGAGTGAATGGCCCCCATACCAAGCCACATCCTTTTCCTTCTCTGTCTGCTTATTTGTTGAATGTGGTAAAGGAGATCTGCGTGTCATCACTGTAGCCAGCTTTGGCAGGAAGCATGTTGAAGACACCAGGACTTGTACCACACAGAAGATCATTCTTTCTGAGCCCTTATGTGGCTGACTTTTCATTGATAGTGTTGAACTGTTTCAGTAGGCCCTGGTGGTGGGCTTTATTATCCTTTTTTACTGCTCCTAAAACTTGGAGAAAGTTTGTTGCATGCATTCTTGTGTCAGCAGGACTTCGGTGTACAAGTGCTAGCTGGGCAATATGGCATTGCAAAGGAGGAAAGGAAGACTTGGCTATATGTGGAATGGACCTGAGAATTTAGCAGAAAGAAAACCAAATGCTATTAATGATAAGATAAATATAACTTCCCTACCTCCATCCCCAAACTCTGAGGCTCTCAAGGGATGGTGGGTTTCTCTACATAAATGATGATTTAAGATAATCTTGCTAAAATTTAATGAATAAGGTGACTCCTACAAGCTCAAGCAGATTTGGGCAGCTGACATTTTGGTTGCCAGGAATGTGGAAGAGAGAATAAAGTGTTACTTAGACTCCAAAAGCATTTTTTTTTCCTTGAAAATGGACAGAGAAGCTGAGCAACCATGTATACTCAAGTGTGACTGACATATGCTACACTATTCTCTTCTATGGCTTTTGGAAATCTTTTCTGATGGTCTCTTGTCATTTCTGCCTGATACAACTATTGTCTTTGGTGAGCTGTAGGGTTTTAAATTTTTTTTTTCTTTTAGTTTGATAGAGAAGGAAAAATTCAGAGGAAGAGCTAAGATGGTTACAACTTCTGGAACCCAAACAAAACCTAACACCATGTATAAGTAAAGATTTGAAGAAATAAAAAATTGGAAGCTAAGCAAATAGCAGAAATTCTCCTTTTACAAGCTTTGGTTTAGCAGGAATGCTCCTTTTACAAGCTTTGGTTTAGCAAAATGGTCGTCTTAGAAGAAAAAAAAAACCCGATCAGTTCCCTAATTATCCTAAGTTTTTATGAGTGAAACATACTACACACATCAGGGGGCTTGTTATTTAACCTTCCTCTCTCTTTATTCCCCCTGCCTCCCAATCCTGGATTAAATTCCAAATTGATAAAATGCTTTTGCTAGCCACATTAGTGCAATAAACATAGAACTGCCTGCCATGAGGACACACTTTTATTCTTTTAGAAAAACAAGCAGGAAATGATGATGAAAGCCATTTGGAAACAAAAGGGGAAAAATAAATAAAAATAATAAAAATGTATTACTGCAGGCGATCTGCGGACTAGGGAGAAAAACAAAGATTCCTGGCTTTGATTCATACCTTCCGAGAGGGTTTCCTTAATGACTGCTCCTTTGTGTCGCCAAAGCCGTGCTCATTTATCAGTCTGTGGTTTAATCCAAACCTATCAGGATGAAAATTCAAGGAGGATGAAGGTTAAATGACAGACATCCTGACTTAGAAACTACAGAGTTGATAAATGTCTACAAAACTTAAGTGAAAAGGCTGAGAAGGAGAAACCTCTCTCTGGAGCCATAGAGCCAAAGAGGTGGTGTTGGTAGAGGAGGGGGAATCCCACCTGAACACACAGAACACACTTTGTTTTAACAATGTGCTTAATTACCTATGAGTCAGAGGGAAATTTTGAGCTGTGTCTCTTATATATCAATCCTAACAAATCCAAGGTGATAAATGTGTTGTAGTAAAAAGCAAAGGCATCAATCATGGAAAAATAGTCTTAACACAATAGTTACTAGTAAGATGTCTTTAGCAGTATTGTTTGAATGGTTTTCCTGTTTTAATTGTTCTTATTCCTTTGTGAACCCCAGGATGCTACCTGGGTCTCCTGATCTTCCTTTTCTAGAGATATTTAGTCTCTCCTCTTCAAAGTGCCCCTTGTCTAGTCAATCTGGTTTATCTTGCCACATAGTACAATGCCTGTCATGTAGTAGGTGCCCAATAAATGTTTGCTTATGTGAATCAAATCACATTACATACAAATTGGTTTCCTTCAGTGTTTGTGTATTGATGAAACCTCTTTCTGACAGACAAAGCTGTCCCTGGCTACTACTAAACTGCTATAGCGGTTAAGAGCTTGATTCTGGCATCAGATTTAGAGTGATCTTGACTCAGTATTTAGCTTTCTGGCTTCATTTTCTCCATTGGTAAAGTAGGGGTTATAGCAGTGCCTACCTCATAGGGTTGGTATGAAGATTAACTGTGTTCACATTTATAAAAGTCTTTAGAAAAAAGAAAAATGGTTGTTCTGGGAGAAATGGCAGGCGTGGATGGATGTTTTCTGAACTGTGAAAAACTCCAAATCTCTAAATTCCTTAAAAACTAAGTCACAAGTGTCTATAGAAATGAGAAAAGTGAATTTGGCATGAGTGACAACCTTTTTCTCTATCTTCCATGTCCTCTTTTCTAAAATGAAATTGACCTCAGAAAATATACTAAAACCAAGCTAGGAAGTAATTAGTATTTAATATTTAAGAATTATAGTCAAAAGGTACTTGTGCAGGATTTAGCCTATCACCCATGCATTGTGACTGCTATCTCAGCAATGTCCGTGTGAAGAAGGTGACCTTCTGCTTGTAAATGAATGAGTACTAATAATGATAAATCATGAGGTTTTCATGACTCATTCCTTTTTAGGGCTCATACTGACATTTCATTTTTTTTCTGATTCATGGATTGACTTTCTGGGTTGGCTCACATCGTTTTAGTGGATTTGCTCATTTTTCCCTTCTTGTAATTAAAGAAAATCCTACCCAAGGATGAGATCATATCTTGAGTCAGGATGGCACTTCTTTGGCACTAAAGGCATGAAAACTAAGCTTTTCATTGCTAACGTGGTCCATTTTCTATTGAGTGGGTAATTGTTTAGGTCCACCACTACTTCCTGTCCTCCACTGGAAACTGAAAATCTTTTGGAAGAGGGCCATAGATACAGACAGTTGAGCAAGATGCAGTGTCAGTGGTTTGGAAGTGGTCGCTGGGGAGAAGGAGTTGAAGATTGACCCATGCCTTCTTTCTCTAGACTTAGGGCCCTGGCTCTGCATGGGTTGGCCCTGCTATTTCCATGGCAGGTCCTATCACTCAAAAGACGAATAGTGGAACCTTATTGATCCTGGGCAGGGGATTGCTGTCAGAGAGACCAGAGCATCCCCACTTCCTCCTTTCCCCATGCATCCAGGAGTGTTGCCTGTCACTGTGCCTTCAGAGTTCTTCCTAAACCTGGTCTGCCAATACCCAGCTAGGAGGCATGTCCTTTGAACCTGTCCTCTCTTCCTTTAACTCTATCCTGAGAATCTGTTCCTGTGAGTAGTTTGCCAGGAACCAAGTTCCCTGCAATGGTATTCCAATATTCTCTTTGCATTTCCTTCAGAAGCATTATGCTACTCAGTTCAGAATCTTCATATTTAGCTTATTTAGAGAGATAAACAAATATTATGATAATGACAACAGCCAGCGAACAAATGGTAATAAAAGCAGCGGCCTAAACACAAGAATCATTAGTGAGAAATAGGCACCAGGCCCAGCTGTCTTGAGCAATTCCAAAGGCTCAACTTGAAATATAGAAGATGTTCAAAGGAAGATTTAAGTGGAGGAGCCAACAGCACATGTCATTAGCATGTATGCTGCAGATGTCAGCTTTGTCAGCAGCGTCTCTTTTCTTACCGTAAATCCGATGTTGGTATTATGGGATTGCATCACTTATGTCAAATTAAAAAATGCCACCTGAACCAGGAGAGTTAGCAGGAGAAATTCCACTGGTAAAGGGGTTGCAAATCATTTACCTGGCTTAATATCAGCATCACATGATGAATTGTTCTGTCATCCGGTTGTGAGGCTTAACCTATTCATGCTATTGTGTGATATATGGTGCAGGTTGACCATCTTTTATCTAAATGCTTGGAACAAGTTTTTTCAGATTTGGGGATACAGTTGACTTTTTGACAGTGCAGGGGTTGGGGTGATGGCTCTCCCATGCATTGGAAACTTAAATTGTAGTATCACTCTTGACTCCCTAGAAATGTAATTAGGAGTAACCTGCTGCTCACCAGAAGCCTTACAGATAACATAAATAGTTCACTCATATTTTGTATGTTACGTATATCACATATGGTGACAAATACATGAGAATTGTGAGAGATGATGTGTCCTGCAAGTTACTGGAGAGACTGTTCACATGGCGATGATGAGGATTAAGAGGATGTTTGCACAGGGGTAGCAGAGTGGCTATGAAGTTATTATAGTAGACCAGTATGACAACAGTTAATTTTATGTAGTTTTAATACTTCATCTTTATGTTTGATTATATTTCCCTATATACCACATATGATAATTCTTACCTTTTTATAAAAGATATTTGTATTTTTTATTGTAGTAAATGATAAAATAGACTATTACCTATAAATATTTTTTGCGTCCATTACATATCTAACCTTTTCATAGTTTTTGGAGCCTTCTAAGCTATGTGGTTTGTCTGTGAGTTACTTCAACTTGTTACAAATCTCCGAAAACAAAATCCATATGTAAATGGACCCTCACAGTTCAAACACCTTTTATTCAAGGGCCAATTGTATTTGTATATGAATAATGAGATATCTTGGCGACAGGACTTAAGTCTAAACACAAAATTGATCTGTATCTCATATACATTGGCTGAAGGTAACTTTATACAACATTTTAGCACAATTTTGGGAATAAAATAGTTTCTTGGCATGGAACTTTTTACTTGTGGCATCATATCACTCAAAAAGTTTTGGAGCATTTTGGATTTTGGATTTTCAGATAAGGGATACTCAGACTGTCTTGTATTGAGACTTTTCCTATTTGCATAGAAACTCCCTTCACCTTTCATGCTTTCAATAGCAAAGCATGTGTATTCGGGGAGGACCTTATTTAAGTAGTATGACCATAGAATTGTCTAAACTGGGTTACTTTTGATAATGAAAGAGGGTGCTATTAATAATTACACAGGGACAATAGGCAGAAACCAATGCTGTCCCACACAGGACATATATTTTCCTGAATTATAGGACTGCAATACATAGGCTAGATTTGCTTTAGTCTCCTGAAGATGAGTTAAAGGCTATCAGATTACAGTTTTGTAATTTGCTAAATTTGAGGAGAGATGCCTTCACTTACAGTAGAGTCACTTTTACTGTATTTAGTCACCTAAAATGATGAGTGGCTAATGGTATATTTCTTTGCACTGTAAGGTTTTTCATTCCCAATAAAAATAATTTAAAAATGAACTGACAGAATAAGAATCTTTTTTTCCCATGAGTGTGCACACTTGATTCAACAACTGGTTCTCCTAATGAAGAGTACTGGAATTTCTGAGTAGTTCCCCCGATGGATAGCCCTCTAGCATTCCTGATGGTGTCTGGGGGTCTCATTGCAGTAGATGTGAGGCCTGCACTCAGAACCCCTACAATAATATTCTTCACCTTCCAAAAAATTACAGCCACGGATTTCTGTGGAGGTGAAAACCTACAGTGCTCCTTTTCTGTTCGACCATCCATCTAGTTGTTCACTGATGAATGGGGTCAGGAAATGTCTCCCTTAGGCCCGTGAGAGCAATGCATTATGGTCACACAGATCTGGCTTCTTGCTCACCTCGCTGAGAGTGCGGAATTCAAACCCTCCACGCACAATGACCTTCCACAGTGCAGGCAAACGTTCCTTGGTTGGGCTGAGACCCAATCTGTGCAATTCACTTAATAAAGAAGTAGAAGTCTTCCCTCGATGCTGAATGGGTTCAGTTTGACCTCTGAATCTTGAACTTTGGTCTCTTTCATTATTTCGAATGGAGACAGCGTGGTTGACTGCACACAATTGCTGACCGTCTTACAAATTGAGAGACATATGGCCTCTGAAATAACGTGGAAGGACTGCTCAGGATGACAGATAATTTTCTGTTGGCTACTCTTGTCCCACAGCAATTTGATAGTGCTGACTTTTTTTGCACACCTGGAAATACTTCTCATCTAAACTTCCACCCCAACTAACCCTAGGCTCTGTGCTATACCTTGGAGACTCCTAGGGCTTTATCTCCAAGGGCCAGTTTTCCAAAGAAACTGTCCTCTTGGCTAGAGAGAGGAAATTCTATGACTTTCTTTTTAGACTTCCTGACAGCTAAAAACAGCAAGGGAACATTCAAACTTAGATATAAATAATTCAGCACTGATTTTCCTTGAGTTTCATAACCAATATTAGTTTCTCTCTTTTTCTTGTTGCTGCTTCCGTGTCCTTTACTGGGAGGAATAACCTTCCTCTTATACCTGCCATAGACTTGGTCCTGTAGCATATTTGGGGCAGCAGCAAGGAGAAATTGATGCTAACCTCGGTGGCAACAACCTCATGTGGCCCTCCAAAGTGCTTATAACATTTTCCTTTCATTTTTATGCTGTATGTCACAGGGTTTGATTTTTTTCCATTTTAAAAAATTTTAATGCTTTATTACAGTGTGTTACTGGGGCCATTTCTCTCCCAAAGAGAAGGCATGGTTGTAATAAAGGTCTGACATGCTTTTTATGAAAGTTCTTCTCTATGCGGGCTGGGCCGCACTGAGATCTCTGCCAATTCCTTCTTTGTGGCATATGTAATGTGGGTAACCAAATATAGTCCCTCTCACCTCTTGGATTGCCTTTTATAGTTAACTGATTAATGAAATATAAAACATTATGAAAATGTGGGCATGGGAGCTAAGAGGAAGAAAAGAATCTGCCTCCATATCATCAATCTGCAATGAACTCTTTCCTTTTATAGGTTGCCTGTCAACTCGAAAGATCATTGAGACATTCTGCATGACTCAGAAAGATTTTGAACTAATTCTTTAAAAGGAAAACATACTTTGCTTGGAAGAGAAAACTATATTTTCAGACTATTTTATTTGCTAGATACCAGTGCTACTTCATTTTTTTCTTTTCCTTCCTCCTTCCTACTTTTCGTTTTTGGAATTAGAGATTGAACCCAGGGGCATTCTACCTCCCAGCTATACCCTCAGCCCTTTTTTATTTTTAAACAAAATCTCACTAAGTTGCTGAGGCTGGCCTGGAACCTGTGATCTTCTTGGCTCAGCCTCCCATGTACTGGGATTACAGGTACATACCACCACACCTGGCACTTCCCTTCTTTTTCTTTCTTCTTCACTCCTTTGTTCAGTTCCATGATTAACAATGTCGTGTGTGTATGTGTGTGTGTGTGTGAAATTCACCTAAGTTTAGAACACAATGAGGATCAGGTGTGGAAACAAGGATGAGAAGGCCAGGCATTCCTGTTGATTTGCCAGGAGAATGAAAGATGTAATTGTGGCAAATGCAACCACAGAAGACATGCTGTGTACCGAGGAGCCCACGGCAGGGTGGAACATACCTCGAATGGAGCAAGTTTTTATTGAGAAAGGGACATGTGAATTGGATTTTGACTGAAGAGTAGGTGCTCCCAAGAGTTGATAGGGCAGAGTTCAGAAGAGGGGCATCATGGCCAATGGATACAATAAAGGAAAGTGTTACTGAGTGAGGAGCACTTAGGTCTAAGGAGTGTTGGTATGGAGCACTGAGGGTATTTCCTGTAAAAGAAAAAGCAGGGGCAAAGTCATGTTGTATTAGTCAGCTCTGCCTCACTATAATGAAATACCTGAGATAATTAACTTATTATTTTTGTAGTACTGGGGATTGAACTCAGGGGAGTTCTACCTCCGAGCTATGCCCCTAATCCTATTTTTTATTTATTTTGAAACAGGGTCTCAGTAAGTTGTGGAGTGCCTCACTAAGTAGCTGAGGTTGGCTGCGAACCCAGATCCTCTGGTCTCAGCCTTCCAAATGCTGGGCTTACAAGTGTGCACCACCACGCCTGGCAATAATTAACTTATGAAGAAAAAAGTTTTTTTTTTTTGATCATAGTTTTGGAGGCTCCAGTCTATGATCCATTGGCCCCACTGTTTTGGGCCTGTGGTGAGGTAGCACATGATGGTGAGAGCACAAGGTGGAGCAAAACCACTCACCTCATGGCCCAGGAAGCCAAGAGACAGGAAGAGGAAGCAGCAAGGTTCCCACAGTACCCTTGGGTATACCTTCAGGGACCTAAAGACCTCCCACTATGCCCCACCTTTTAAAGGTTCCACTTGCTCCCCATAGCACCACCATCCTTTAACCCTGGCCCTTCAGGGGACACTCAGCATCCTAACTAGAGCACACATTTTCTCAGCTGAGGAGGACACAAGCAGTTGTTATCAATCATTGCTGATGCTTGTAACAATCATTAGATTATAATTATACACACTTTAAACAAAAGGAAATTGAGACCAAAGGAAGCCAAGGAATTAAAGTCACAGAGCTACTGAATGGCAGAATCAGGACTCAGATTTTCATGAGCCTGCCTCCACAATGCATTCTTTTATACACCAGTGTAACAGGAAGCAGAGACACAGGAGGAAAGAATTGACTTTTAAAAGCCATTTATTGGCTAGGTACAGCAGCACACATCTGGAATCCCAGGATTTGGGAGGCTAAGATAGGATCGCTGTAGACTCGAGGTCAGCGTGTGGTAACTTAGCAAGACTCTGTTTCAAAAAAATAAAATAAAATAAAAAATATGGCTAGGGGTGTAGCTCAGAGGTAGAATGTCACTGGGTTAACCCCCAGTATACCTCCCTCTACATATATCCCAACAGTCACTTATTGTATCAGGTGACAAACCAATTTCAGCCTGCTATGGCACAGAGCTCCAGGAACTCATGTTTCTAAGGAAACTCAGAGCTGATCGATTATCCATCTTGCAGCCTCTCGGCTCTAACTCTATTTGGTGTGTATGAGGACAGAAGGGCAGATGTGTTTACTGAGGCCAGCGGAATGCTGTGTTAGGGGACCATGTCAGTACTAGGTTATGCTAATGTGAAAAACAACTTCAGTTCCTTAAGATAGAAACCATAGCCTGACCCCTCATTTACATGTCCGGTGGGACTGGAGCAGCACTTTCTCTATACCACCGTCTGTCAAGGGCTCAGGTGGAGAGAGGTCATACCACAGGCTTATGACAGTGACTTGGCAGCACAGCATGTTGGGATTTACCCCAGTAGGGCATCGTGCTGGGTAGTGAGCACAGGCCTGTAATGCTTTGGCCTTGAAATGATGGACATTGCTTTTGCTCACATTGTATCATCCAGGACAAGTCATAGGACTATACTCAATTTCAGCGGGGTGAGGGATGGCGATCCTCAGTGTCCTTGGAAGGAGAAAATTGGCATGTGTGAGTAATGTCATCTCGGGGGTATAGAAATGCCAGTTCACTCCAATGTATATCCTCCAACTCCGAGGCATAATCAAAAAATCAATTCTAGATGGCTCTAGATCTGTCACTTCTCCTGTTGCTATTTGTTTTCCTTGCGCCGTCTAATACAGTAGTTGCTAGCCACATGTAGCTTTTAGAGTGAAAAGTAAAATGGGGCTTGGGATGGAGCTCAATGATAGGGCACTTGCCTAGCATGCTCAAGGCTCTGAGTTTGACCCCCAGCACCTCAAAATAAGTAAATAAATAAAAATGAAATATTTAGTTCCTTGGTCGCATTAGTTATGTTTCAAAACCTCAGTAGCTACATGTGTCTAGTGCTTACCACTATGGAAAGTATAGAGATAAAACATATCCATCACTGCAGAAAATTCTATTTGACAGTGCTGTCTACACCAGGGGTTAGCAAGATTTTTTCTATACAAGGCCAAATAACAAATATTTTAGATTTTGCCAGGCACGTGGTGTCTGTTGCAACTGTTCGACTGTGATATTACAGCGTGGAAGTAGCCATAGATAATATGTAAGCAAATGGGCATCATGGTGTTCCAAGAAAACTTTAAGAAGTCAGATGGCAGGTAGGATTTGGCCCCTGACCACTTATTTTCCAATCCCTTGTTTATACCAGTGGTCTACAAATGGGATGGCAGCCATTTTTATAAGGCCATCCAATGAGTGTGCTAAGAAAACATTAGAATTGCTGGGTGCAGAGGAGCACACTTGTATGTGGAGACAGAAGGATTGCAGGTTCAAGAAAAGCCTCAGCAACTTACCAAGATCCTATTTCAAATAAAAAGTAAAAAAGGTCTGAGGGTATAGCTCAGAGATAGAATGCAACTGAGTTCAATACCCAGTATTGAAAAGAAAAGATTAGAGTTTATATTTATTAAGAATAAAATTCACTAATCCTTACTTGTATCCATGGCACCAACTGGCATTGGGCTCATCTGTCGAATGGTCACATGTGATGCATGTCAGGCAGGAGTTCCACCACCTGGATATGTATTCCGTGTTGTTCACAGACACTTCTTATAACACATTGTGACCTAATGCAGTCTACATTATGATATTATGAATCATATTACCTATTTTTTGAGTAAAATAACCCTCCCCAAGTGAGGAAGTGATTTACGATATTCCTGGAAAGACACACCTGTGTGTTTGTTATATCATTCCCTCTATCTGCCATGTGACACTGGGTTTGGGATGAGGAAAAGCACGTTCTGCTTTGTTAGTTGGCTGTCTGTTAGGTTCGCTTAACCTGGAAGGTGGAAGGAGGGACCACAAACTTGCTCCTTCCTACTTGTTTGCTGATTTTGCTTTTGTCACCCAGTTTAGTTCCAGTTTCCACACTGCAAAACTCAAACATAGCAGCACCAACCACACAGCTCCTCCTCCTCAGGGGTCTTGGCTTTATGAGCAACCAAGGAACCAGCACTGGCACCTGGGTCCCTGGTTCCCTGTCCTCCCCCAGTCTTCTAGGTCTGCGATACCTCCAACCCTCATACTCTTCCTCCCTTTCATCTCTGGTCTCAGGTGTGGACGATGCTTCCTGAAGTTGTGTCTCCGTCACCATAGTGTCACCTTTTTCCTTTTAAATCCTCCAATACCTCTTGAATCAATTTGCTGTATTGCATTCTCTATTAAAACAACCAGAGTGGTTTGTATGTTGCTCAGACCCCAATTTATAGAGAAACTCTGGATTAGAGAGCTTGTTAGTAATGCACACATCTGTTAACGAGAGCATGGGGGTATTGACAATATGAAGGAAACCATGGTGATCTAATCAGGAAAGTAATAAATAAGTAAAAGAAAAAAAAGGACTATTAGTCAGACATGGTGGTGCCTGCCTATAATCCTAGCCACTCAGGAAGCTGAGGCAAAAAGAATCACAAGTTCAAAATGAGATCCTGTCTCAAAATGAAAAAAATAAAAAGGGCTGGGGTGAATATCAGTGGTAGAGTATCCCTGGATTCAATCCACAGTACTATAAATAGATAATAAATAAATACATAAGAGGACTATTGAAAAATTGGATTTCATCCACTACTGTTAAGGATGAGTTTTATCATTAGTTTATAGTATGCCTTGAGTTGTGGATTATTAAGCAAAGCAGTGAACAAGACAATTAGAAACAAAACAACCAAAACCTGAAGAGAAGCATGTAGAATTCTCAATGATACTTAAAATCATGAAGTACTCAGTCTTTTACTAAAGTGTGCTGAACTTCAGGTTAAATGTTTAGAAGCAACTTTTGAGGTTGAAATGTAGCTTTCTGAGTACAGGTGTCATATTTCAATTTAGTTTAATGTTATAAACTATGAAATAACAGTGTGGGGCACACAGTAGATGATCAATGTATTTATTGAATGAATAAATAAGTACTAATTAATAGTGACCAATAGAGTCCACACATTATCGGAAAATATCTTATTCTTACAGTTATGGTAAAAATGGTTATCATGATACATGGCAAATAGTATTGAAATAAATTATAAAACACATTCCTTTGCCAGCAACTGGTATTGGAAAGCTCAGAGAAAACACTGTTGATCATTTGAAGAAACAAGTATTAAGACAAACATAGAACCTTTATGACAACTGCCTCCATGTAAGGACGGCTTTACTGTGTCTCCGTTATTGGTATTTATTATGTTCTGTTTCAACTGAAGAACATTAAAATACCCCCACTACTTTGTGATCCATGGAATAGAACACATCAAATAAGATCTTTTGTGAAGATTAACTGACTTCTCTAAAATACATGCTTTCTGTAAAATCTATGCAAGTGTAACTGCTTTGACTGGAACTTAAAAATAAGGTTTGGAAAATCACAGAGAAAGAACCATCAGGGAAATTCATTTCTTGCTATATTCATAAGCAACAGCATGGCAGTGAAGAAGCTGAAGCTAGATTTGACTATGCTGCTATAAGGTGCTACTGATGTGGCTAATTTTTCCCTTTTAAAGTCAGACCTTTAAATATTACATTTCTTACGGTGCTTGGAGTGAGACAGAGAGTGACCAGGGAAATAATTTTAACTACATTGAAGCTTGTTCTTGAGCCTGTGGCAAATGACCTAGAAGAGATGTGAAGCTAAAAGATAAGCCACATTTTATTCTTTTACAAACACAAATACTCCAAATTTGCTGACCTTTTATATAAAAAATGAGTGAGTCTCTTTAGCACATTACTTAAAAGATATTTTAAAAATATATACTTTTTTATCAATCCCTTCAACATAAAGGTGGTATTTTAATAGTCAATGGGAAAGTAACTGCTTTTCAAAAGATATGTTATGGAAAGAGCATTCTGAAAAATGGCATTTGGAAAGGTTATAATCGTTACGTGCCTTTGTTGCTGAAAACGGTTTGAGCATTCTATTGGCATATTTGACATTGGAAAGAAAGTGTTCAGAGGCATTCAATCATATTGCACATTGCCAAAAAAATTAAGAACGCGACACCTTCCAATTTGTTTGTAGAAACAAATACTTGAATTTAGGGAGGAGGAAAACTGAGGTTAATAGTCGTACCAACCTTTGCTGGATTGGAGGATAGGATTGAAAGACATGTTGGATTTTAGCAAGGATGAGGCGCTTTTCCATTTAGACCTACATAACCTTTCTGAGGTAAGTTTTTGTGCCAAATATTGAAATGGACTTCAGTAGAATATCCAAATTTGAAGCATTGAATCTGGATTTTTATAGATAGTGAAGAATTCTAATGACATTACTCTCATTAGAAAAATTATATGTTATATTTTAGTGAGGTTAAATGTAGTTTTATATCACTGAAATAGAATATTAAAATATTAAGGCACTAATTTAGATTATACTTTAATAAATTTGTAACACATCCTACTTCCAGAAGAATTCCTGAAATATTAGAATAAAAATATGTAACAAACTAACTGAAAGGAAAATATACAATGGTATAAAATATATGTTCGACAAAATAAGGTGATGAGAAAGTGTCATAAAGCAAGCAAAACAAAATGCCTGTAGAATGCAGACTTTAAGCTAAATATATTAATGATTTTATTAAATGTATACAGATTGTTCTCATGTTGGTTGGATGAAAAGCAAAATAAAAATATGATACATTATATGAGATAGATTTAAAATATAAGGACAGAAAACTGACACAAAAATGAGAGAATTTAAATTTGCAAAGGTTTCCTCTGTCTTTGGGTCTCTGTGTCTGTCTCTGTTTTTGTATCTCTATATATCTACATCTAAGAGAAAATTTCATGCACAGTTGGAAACTTTTTTTTTTTTTTGCGGTACTGGGAATTGAACTCAGGGGCATTCTACCTCCGAGCTACACCCCCAGCCCTATTTTTTATTCTTTATTTTGAAACCGAGTCTCACTAAGTTGCAGAGTGCCTCACTAGGTAGCTGAGGCTGGCGGAGAACCCAGATTCTCCGGTCTCAGCCTCCCGAATGCTGAGATTACAAGCGTGCACCACCACACCCGGCTCAGTTGGAAACTTTAACATACATTCTTAGTAAATGAAAGAGTAAAAGCAAGAAGGCAAGAGTTAATAAGGATTTAGAAGATTTGAACAACATGTATAACAAATAAGACCCAGTACTTATATATAGATCCTTTACCTACAAATTGCAGAATACACATTCTTCTTGTGTGCATGTGGGTCATTGATGGGATACTTGTAAGTCAAGTATCAACAAATTTCCAAGGATTTAAAGCATTCAAAATCCACAGTAGAATTAAACTAGAAATTAGTAACAAAAAGTAAGTGGAAGAATCCCTAGATGTTAAACAAACACTTTAAAATTACCCATGTGTTAAAGAGGAAATCACAATATAAACTAGAAAATATTTTAAAGTAATGATATGAAAATGATATAACTTGTAGAATACAAGCAAAGTCATGTGTAGAGAGAATGTATTAAATGCCTATATTTGAAAAGGAGAATGCCTAAGATAAATTATGTAGGATAGTCTCTCAAGAAGTCACCATAGGAATAGCAAATGGTGCTGTGTTGATTGTATATCTATATGAAAAAGAGAAAAACCTAACTTTTCTTAAAAAAATAATGTTTTTAAACGAGACATGAAAAGCCCTGACTAGAGGAAAAGGATGCTAAATTCGTCCTTATCAATAGGAAGAATTTCTTTGTATTAAGAAGTCTGTACTGAAAAACACAAGCTGCAGTTTGAGAGAAGATATTTGAAATACAGATAACAGAAAAAAGACTTGCATAATAAATTCCTACAAATCAGAGTACTCACTGGAAAAATGGGCAGGATTACTATAATAGTTCTTAACAAAAGGTTATGTTCAAATAGGCAGTAAAGCTACAGAAAGGTGCTGACTCTCGTCAGTACTTGGGTAAATGAAATTATTTACTTTTATATGAGGGTGAAAGGCATTTATGACATATTATTAAATAGCTGCAAAGCCAATGCATATGCAAGAGTTGTTTCAGTAAAACTCCAGGAGCAAACCTGGTCCTACAAGAAAATGCAGTTTAAAATCACAGTACAGTCATGTGTGGCATAATGATATTCCTCAAACTCTGGACCACCTGTGTAATGATGGTCCCATTAGGCTGTATTGCTTGGTGCTGCTGTAGCCATGGCAGTCTGTGAATTCTATGATATTTGCACCATGATGAAATCACCTAACCATGCATTTCTCACAAATAACTCTTTTAAAGTGACACATGATTGTATTTAAAATAAAATCATATTACATGAGGAAGGCTAAACTTAGAAGTTAACAGTAAGAGTTGCTGAGGATATGAAGAAGATAGAATTCTTATGAGTACTGGTAGAAGAGAAGGTAGTCAGTCTGGAAACTCACTGTACCTGATATACATGCTTAATCTCTTACCTAGCAATTTTACTCCTAGGAGTATATTCAACAAGATGTATACATCTGATTGTAAAAAAAAAAAAAAAAAAACCATATAAAATAATATCTATACCAACATTTCTTTCTAGTAGTAGAAACTGGAAAGGACCCAAAAGTTTTACAATGGTAGAATAACCTTGTTTATCTAATGGAATACTATACTGTAATGAAAATGAATAAATGAATGAACTATTGCTACAGGTGACATGAATTAACCACACAAATTTAAGGTTTTTAAAAGTGGACTTAAGGAATAGACATTATATTAAAAATGGCTAGAATGAATCCAAGGCCTTAGATTACAGAATTAATTTTGGAAAAAGAGAAAAGACACAGATGTTTCCAAGGAACAAGAGCAGGGTTTCTGAAATGCAGGTATTATTTTTTTTGGCCTGAGTTGTAGCTCTATGGCTATGACCAATTGCTTATACTTGAACTGTACATTTCAGATTTGAATATCCTATGTATATTTCTCCTTAATGCTAATTTCGAAAGGAGAAACGTGGAAATGCTAGGCAGCAGAGTAAGCACATGGATTCTTCTTCATCCATATTCCTCTCACTAAACAATGCTCACTCAGTTTGTTCTGGTTGTCAGATATAGATCTGGATTCTTGATGAAATGCGGTATGTTGGCAGCAGTGGCGGTGATATCCTCTGTGGGCTGATGGTGCCATGGCTACTGGTGGGAGTTCTGCTGGGAGTCTGGAGGCCAGGAATACCTGCAGAAGGTTGTAAAGGTTCCCTTGGGGTAGTCCTTGAGAAGTTGCACAGGGTTTAGGCAGGGGCTACTGTTTGAACAATGTCCCCTCTAAAACTCATGTTGACATGGAATGGCCATTATAACAGCATTAAGAAGTGGGCCCTTTAAGAGGTGATTGACACTTGAGTGCTACACCCACGTGAGTGAGATTGGTAATGTTATAACAGGGGGACTTCAGTCTCCACTCCATCCTTTTGCCATGTGATAGTTTAGCAAGAAGCCCCTCACTCAATACAAGTACTTTGATATTGGATTTTTCAGTTTCCAAAACTGTAAGCCAGTAAATTTCTGCTCACTGTAAATTATTCAGTCTTGGGCATCCTGTTATAACAACAGAGAGCAGACTAAGACAGTAGAGCTACTGAAAGACAGAGCATGGGTCTCTGGGAAGTTGTGATGGGTGCAACAATCATTGCACTTTTTATAGTTCTCTTTTGTTCAGAAGTTTTTAATCAGTTAAACATAGGGCGTTGTTAAAAGAAGGGGCAAGTAACTTGCTATGAAACGTGCTGAACAAATTGAAAAAAGATGTGTGGTTCTTGATAAGCTTAGCTTTATTAAAAAAAGGAGTACGAAGGACTAGAATCATTGCTAACTGAAGCCAGGCAGAGAGTGTCATCCAAAGCTCCGAGTCTGGAGGAAACTTATAAAAATGTGGATACAATCAACTTTGTACTTAAGCATGAAATGACTTCCCTTGAAAACTAAGTGGAAAAAGAGAAACCCAAATGCTCAGAAAAGGGTGAGTGGATGGAGGACATTATAAGCATGAAAAGGATATAAAAACCATTGTTCCACCAGCGCCTTTCCCAAATAGAGCACTTGCCTGCCAGCATTATGCCTGGGGTCCCTCATCAGTGAATGAGCCGATCTGCTCCCAGGATTTATTCACTCACTTCCCACTCCAGTATAGTTCTGGTGAGGCTGGTAGGTCCAAGGAAACTATTCCTGGAGAGGGGACTTGTTACGAATCCACTCCTCATAGATCCCATTTCCTGCCCTGCAATGTCACTCCACCAATAGACTTCTTGGCATGCCTCACCCAGTCAGAGAAACGAGATGACAATCCAGCAAGAAGTTTTTCTTAATATTTTTCTCCATTGCCTAGATTTCTTTCTGTCTCCATAATCTAAATTTAGAAATGAGTTACCAGCAGGGTTGATCTAATCTTCAAATGAACCAATTACTCAACACTAGAACCCCCATCAAGAAACTTAAGACTATTTTTGCCTCATTTGAAAGGGAATTTGGTCTGGTTCCTGTTCATTATCAGTTTAAGCAACTGCTGTTACTTAAGTGATTTTAACTTTTGTTTAAACCTAAATCCCTAAAATTATAATTTTCAGGGTAGATATCTTTTGTAAATATGTTTCACATATGAATTCAATGAGTAAGTTGTTTTTTGCATACTCTATATGGCAAAGGCATTTTATGTAATGTATTAAAAATATTTTTGTTACTGAGGATTAAACCCAGAGGCATTTTACCTCCAAGTTATACCCCTAGCCCTTTTTTATTTTTATTTTTTTTGAAACAGAGTCTTGCTAAGTTGCCGAGAGTCTTCCTAAGTGACTGAGACTGGCCTCAAAACTGGAATCTTCCTATCTTAGCCTTCCAAGTACTGGGATTACTGGTGTATGCCACAATGCCCATCTGGTAAAGGCATTTTAATTTATTTCCTTATAAAATAAGCATCAAAGCACAATATGAGCAATTTAATAGGTATTTTACACTGTAAAGGCTGTTGTTTGTATGTCAGGAGCTATATTTAACAGTTCTAATATGAATGTGAAAGGAAAAGATCTCAAAAATATATACATATATGTATATATATATCAGATATACATGTATACACACACACACACACACACACACACACACACACACATATTAATGCTAGGTGTAAAAGACAAAGAGGTTTGGAGACCATGGCCTAAATATCTTGAGGGCTTCCTTAGAGATAAAATGGATTTCTGGTCACCCAAGTGGTATTCTGGAGCCAGCTCACATAAAAAGCTGAAATGCTCAGGAATTTAGTAGACTGGTTATTAATCATAGCTGTTATTAAATACTAAGTTGTATAGAGTTACCATTACAAACGTAATAACTTTTCAAAAATTGTTTATTCCTAATTATTTTGCTTTATTTGTAATTATTTATGCCCTTGAGGTTATTTACATTTATTGTATATGTAGTGGAAATACTATGTAATGGTATACTGCTACACCTCTTTTCAACTCTGCATTCAGTGACATGGACAGCCTGAAATTGAGTAGGGTGAGAATATTTGCATCATAGAAATCAAAATATTATAATTCAGGGCTTGTGTTGTTTTGCTAATATTCTAGGTTGAAGAAAGTGATGGAGAAAATATTAATAAGGCAAATTTAACTTAAAAATATGTAGTGTATATATATATATACATATATATAGATATTACATTGTGCAAAACACAAAAATTTGGGGAAATGGCCCTCCAATGTTCAAAACTATCATCATCTCAACAAAATAGTTGCTCAAAATAAGTCCTTTTATCTCTGACATACCTCTTTGCTATTTTACTTTTATCTTCTTTGTTAAAATAATTAAAAAATCAGCCAATTCATGTAAGGTCACTAATTGCAAACATAGATTGGCTATAGATATGAGTTAGGAAAAAAAGTATTCTCTAAGAATTAATGGTCATATGAACTTTATAATAAAGCATGTTGCACATATAGGCATTTTCTTTGGTACTGGGGGTTGAACTACGGGCATTCTACCTCTGAGCCTCAACCCCAGTACTTTTTATTTTTTCATTTTGAAACGGGATCTCACTAAGTTGCAGGGGCTGGCTTCAAACCTGCAGTCTTCCTGTCTTAGCCACTCAAGTACTGGGATTACAGGCATGTACCACCACACCTGGCAAGAGTGTTGCATATTTTGTTATTTACTAGTTGCATACTAACATACTAATTTATATAACTAGTATTTATGATTACATATATATATATATGCATGTGCATTTTTTAAATCCAGAGGTTAAGTTTACCAGCACACCACAGAAATCCATGATTTCTGATTTTTTTTATGTCAGAATATGAACTGCAGTCTATTATCTGCATTCTGACACTGCTTTTTAAAAAAAGGATACCTGTCTTTAAATACCTTGTTATGAATACATTGTGTATGTCCTACATAGCATAGACTTTCTTGGAAATTCTTAGGAAGCATTTAAAAACTATGAGAAGTTCTTCAGTAGGAAGCTAGTTTAGCTTCACAGTAGCATTTCTTCCTCTCTCTCTCTCTCTCTCTCTCTCTCTCTCTCTCTCTCTCTCTCTCACACACACACACACACACACACAGTTTCCACATTGTTGTTATGGGGACTGATGAACTAGTCTCATTTGAATGTTTGGTCTCTTATGACCAGGTACCATAGTTTAAATATTGTCTACTATTTACCTTGATCCTACGATATAAATCACTCAATAGCTAAGAGATGTCTTTTTGAGTAAGTGCTCAACATTTTATTTTCTGACCTGAAAGCAAATATATAATGATGGGTTATGAATAAGTTAGTTTAATGACTGAATTAATGGGATTGATTTAGACACTTTCTAGGAATTTTGTTGTCAGTGTTCATATTTGGTTAATGGTTCCAGGGATTTGGATCCCAAATCTTCTGACATTGGCCAATTATCCCCCAGGACGCTTGAGGCTTATAGTAAAAAGTGGGAACATCCCTATGAAGGAGCAATACTCACACTCCTTGCTTGGTCTCCAGCCACATCGTTAGTGGGACTTTAATCATTGTGGAGTCACGTAAACAATTTCCCAAAGAATATGTAGGGAAATACTATGGAAGGCATGTTCACTGATTATTTTTGCAACACAACTGGGATTGTCCTTCAGTTTCTCCCTTCTACCATAAGTAACAATTGTTTAGCTAATACTGGAGTATCTTGAGGACTTTATTCTTAGCTTATATTACTATTATCAACTAAGCTCTAATGGTTTATAAAACCTCAAGATGGGAAATGATCTTAAACAACATTGGATCGCATGTTAACCCATGGTAATATCATCAATGCTGGATGTCTGGTCTCGGTTTGAGTGATTCACTGGACAGATAACTACATGCAGACTGAGAAGGCCAGTCTATTTTATAATATATTGAATTATTAGACAGTAGTTTTCATTTATACTGATTCATAATTCATCCTTGAAACTTCTACCTGTGGGTTCTAGGACTCTCATCTAAGGCTGCCTAAAAAGAAACTTTATTTCTTATTTACTTCTACATGAAAGTTCAGTTATACCTGAAAAGGCCATTATCCAATTCTCTCTTGTTTCTTCTACTTTCTAGGTGGATATGCTCAGTTCTCCTTCATATTTCCTTATATGACTTCTTGCCAAACTAGAGAGGTCTTCTTTTCTTATTCATAGGGATGTGTTCCAAGACCCCCAGTGGATGCTTGAAACCACAGGTAGTACTAAACCCTATATACAAGCACTGTGATACTGTGACAGTCAGCCTGTAACCAAGAATGTAACTAAGGGACTAACAGGCAAGAGTCTATACTTTGTGGATACATTCAGCCATGAGATGATTTGTGGGGATGATTTTAACCTCAGGTGGGTCAGCAGGATGGTGTGAGAGTACATGATTCTACCCAGAATGATGCTCCATTTAAAACTTATGGTTTATTTCTGGAATTTTATTTTAAAAACTTTTTGACCAAGATTGACCATGGGTAACTGAAACATTGGGAAATAAAACTGTAGATAAGGAAGGGCTATTGTATCTACTGCACACATTTCAGCTTGTTATCATCACTCTTTATTTCTCTCTACTAAAGTAAACACTCCAGGGAAGATCCGGTTGGTGTGCTGTAGGAGGTATTGGGCTTCCTCATTTGAGACACTAAAATGCTTCTGCTAACTTTAGATAAGATTAGATGGAATGACCAGGCTTACAACTAGGAGCTATAGTTTTATCTTTCTTTAAATGATGCTGATTGAGTCACATATTTACCATCCTATCCTTTTATGATCTTATTAATTTTCGTGTGATAAGTTTTGGCTCACCATCCTTGACCATTTCTCCACTTTGAGAATTTGTTTCTTCTATCTAACCTGGTATTTAGTTTTTCAGTTTTGTTTTATCTACAGATTATATCAGCCTGACATTAATGTCTTCATGAAAATTATTAATTGAAATGTTAAAGTTATAATAGCTTTTAAAATTTTTATACAAATTAAAGATAATAATATCACATTGTGGAATTTTTGCAGCTAGTGATTTTTATTCTGTTTAAAAAATGAGATAATATTAGAATTGTGCTAATAATTTTAGTGATCTGTGTATTTTGGACTTTTAGAAACTACTCATTACAGCCGGGTGTGGTGGTGCATGCTTGTAATCTCAGCATTTGGGAGGCTGAAACAGGAGGATCTGGGTTTGCAGCCAGCCTCAGCTACCTACTGAGGCATTCTGCAACTTAGTGAGAGCCTGTTTCAAAATAAAGAATAAAAAATAGGGCTGGGGGTATAGCCCGGAGGTAGGATGCCCCTGAGTTCAGTCCCCAGTACTGAAAACAAAAAACAAACAAAAAAAAACTACTCATTGCAAAACATCATAGTGATAATCACTCATTAGGCATTATAACTTAAATATTGAACTTCTATAAACTAAATGAAAATGAGAAACTCCAATATTAATTATCAAGGATTTCAATGGGAAAATAGTTTGGAATAAAAAGCTTAAAATGAGAACACTAAATGAAATGTATAGTATCCTTACCAAGCTGGCAATGTTTTCTTTTTGTTGAAATTTGAATTTGTGATGGTGTATAAAATAGTTAATGGTGATACACTTGATGGTGTATAAAATAGTTTAGCTGGAGAGTTTGGTGAAAGACCCAGGGACAATTATGTTGAGCATTCTGCATCAAGTGGACGTTGAGAGACAGAATGGGATTGGTCATGGTTTTTGCTTGCCTTCAGGATAGAATAGAAATGTTTATCCTATGAGACTCACAATGATTCCTTAGTATGTCTAGGTAGGGAGGCAGTGCAATGTGATTCACTGTGTTATAAATTTAACCACCATCCCAGAACTTGAGCTGATTCTGTGTTTTGAAACGTGGACAGCTCTGTCTTTCTATATCTCATTGTAGCCACACTTTCTGCTAGCATCATCTACATTTGTGTCTCTGGTTCATCTACTCACTTCCCAGTTTACCACAGTCCAGTTTCTGTCCCACTACCCTGTCTTGAACCCCCCTTGCTGAGTCCAATCATGCTTCTTAGTCTTTATCTTTCTGATCTCCTGAAAGCATTATCTACACCCCCCTTCTGGAATTCTAAAAAAAAAAAAGATTAATCTCTGTATCATTGCAGTGTCTCAGTTTTTCTCTGACTTCGGTGGAAATCCTAGGTCATTTTTCTTTCTACCTCTAAAATATTGATACATTATGGGGTGTGTCTTCTGGGCCATCATCTTTCTCATTCTTGCTGATCTCCTCAGGTGATCTCATCTACTCCTGTATCCTTACTTTCAACTATGTACCAATGATTACCATATCCAAGCCTGCATCTTCTATTCAGATCTCTTCTGAGTATCAAATTTGCACATCCACCTGAAACGGAGCCTCTTTAAAATTAAAAGCAACTTCCAAATAGCTGCTTTTCTGTATCGTGAACTTCTATATGTTGAGGATGGAAGCTAAAACTGACATATTCTCTGGCTAAGCACAGCCTAGCTAAATCTACTTACACAAATCGGCTGACTTTTGTTTTTGTAAATTGTAACTACTTCTGTAGGACTGAAGGAGAAACAGTCTAGTTGCTTCATCCCAGTTTGATCAGACTGCATAAAATTCATTTCCGTTTTTTACATTATTTGCTTCTTATGTGAGCAGAAGGCTAAATATGGCCAGCCGGGATCGAGGCAGGACCCCTGGCTTGCTGCTGGTAATGCATCCACCTACCTGACATATTCATTTGGATATTTTTTTTAATTTTTTAATTTATTTTTTCAGCATGGATTTTTTATACATTTCTTGAGTACAACAGGGTTACATAGACATTTATGACATATCAATCATTGTCAGATCACAAATAGCACTACTTCTTCGTTTTACATGTATAGCCCACATTCTTAACATAGCCTGATAAAGCAATCTTTTGAGAATCATAAAAACATACTCCTTTAGGGTCATATATTTACTTTCTAAGAAGTAGGAGGGTCTTTCATCTTCGCATCCTAGGGTCAATCTCCAGACTTCGAGATGCCAATATAGCCATAGCAGAAGAGTCAGTATAATTGCTCATGTATGCAGATAGCAACTGCCAGGGGGGAAAGGGCCCAGCTGGGCTCCCACAACTCCCCCGTTTTTATTTTAAAATGCACGAAGGACTCTGCCTATCTTAGGTCATTTCCTACCAGGTGCTTAATCTTACCCGTCATGGGGTCTTGATGAGTCATTCAACCAGCCCTGTCTTAGGTTGATTTGCCCTGAGAAAATCGAACTCGTCATTGACTACCAGGCCCTGTGTGAGGCAGTGCTTGCATTTTTATTCCATGTAAATCTGCTCATATACTGACATAGGCATTGATCACAAGGCGTACAATGAGTGGTAGAATGCATAAACCTAGAATGACTATTGCTGTTGCTATGATAGCTCCTCTTAGCAAGAAGGTAAACGAGGGCTAGGTAGTGACCAAGGCTTGAAGCGATCTACATATGTCTTAGCTGTTTCTGCCAGGTTAATTGAAGTGGGCTCTGCATTATGTAGATCCAAAATCTCTGGGTGTAACTTAAACAAATCTTTTTTTTTTTTTTCATCTTTCCCTTATTTAGTGCATTGTAACCACACACCTTTGTTAGGTACAAGCTAGTATAGGTAAAGACATCCATGCACACATTTCTCATTTAACCCTTCCCCAATTACTGCCCCACTCCCTCCTCCTCCCTCCTTCTCAAGGTTAGTTTAGTGATTGACTTAGATGTGTTCATGGAAAGTACATCATGTTCATTAGGGTGTCCTCCCTACCCCCTTCAACTTCCGTTAAGTCAAATTCTTTGTTCACCTAAGGATTCTCCTTCATCTGGAGTCCTTCTTATGATCCAGCAATACCTCTACTGGGTATCTACCCAAAAGAATGGAAACCAAACTATCAGACAAACCCATGTGTATCTATGTTTATAGCTGCACAGTTTACAATTGCCAAAATATAGAACCAGCCAAGATGTCCATCAACAGATGAATGGATTACAAAACTATGGGGTATGTACACAATGGAATTTTACTCAGCCATAAAGAAGAACAAAATCATATTATTTGCAAGGAAATGGAAGGAACTGGAAAACATTATGTTAAGTGAGATTAGTCTGTCACAAAAAGTTAAAAATCGAATGCTCTCCCTAATATGTGGATGCTAGAGAGAAAATGGGTCATTTGGATATTTCATAAGTAACAAAACATGTAAAACAATGACCTTGCTGTTGTCCTAGTTTGTTCTCTGTTGCAGTAGAGTTATTAAGACAAGTTATTATTCACTGTAACAAAAAAACCTGATATATCAACTTAAGAAGAGGTTTGTTTTGGTTCTGAGTTTCAGTCCATGGTCATTTGGTCCTGTTGCTTTGAGTCTATGGTGGCACAGAGTATCATTACAGAAGCACATGGCCTGTGTGCTTCATGGTGGCCAGGAAGCAAGGTGAGACAGGAGTCCCAATATCTCCTTCAGGGGCACAAGCTCAACTTCTTTCTGTTACGCCCTACCCTCTAAAGGTTCTTTACCTCTCAAATGCACCACAGGCCAGGGACTAAGCCTTCAACAAATGGGCCTTTGGAGGACATTTCAGGTCCAGACTGTAGCATTGGTATTTATAGAGAGTAGAAGTTCAGTGAGCTCATGGTTCTAGACACTGGGAAGCCCAAGAGCGCGACACCAGCATCTGGTGAGGGTCTTCTTGTGACATCTTAACATGGCAGGTGGCATCACGGGATGGGATAGAGCAAGCATGCTAGGTCAGGTCTCTCCTCCTTTTCTTATAAAGCTATTGAGGCCATCATGGGGCAACACTTTCTTGATCTCATTTATCTGAATTATCCCTCAAAGGATTACTTCTGAGTAGCATTCACTTATGACTTTGTGGAGTCAATTTTAACACATGGAATGCAGATGACACACACCACAGAAATTATCTTCCTTGGCAAATCAGAATTCCTTTTTATTTTTTCCTATTTTGTTAAGTGGAGCGAATACCTACAAAGTCAACCAAATTTAGAGCTGGAGGTTATCTTTGACTTCTTCCTTACCCCATAATTCCAATATCCACTCAATCTTCATGTCCTGTTGAGTCGATTTTCCCACTGCCTGGGAATCTGTCTACTCTCTCAATCTCTAATCTCAGCACCCCAATTTAAGCCATTATTGTCTTGAGGATAGATGACTAGAATATTCATTTTATTGGTCTCCGTATCTCTAAAGCTTTCAATCTGTTCTGCATATTGACACCAGGATGATCTTTCTAAGGCATTTGGTTTTAAACATACTTCAAATGGTTTCCCTTTGGTCTCAACATGTTCATGAAGCCCTGTGTGAGCCGTTGCCTGCGTTTCATTGTCTTCTCTCATAAATTCCATCTTGCATATTCTGTCCAAGGTAGCCAGAGTTCCTTTCAGCTTCTTGAATCTCCCTGCACTATTCCCTGCCCCCCTTTAGCAGGGAAGCAACATCTCTGATGCTCATCTCAGAGTTTCTACTGGGAATTGCTATGTATTAGAATAGTAGTAGAAAGTAAGAGAAACCTGACTTTGGCTCTTTAAACTGAGGAAGATTTGCTTGGAAGAGCACAGGGTCATGCAAGTTTTCTCATGAAAACTTGAAAATTCAGCACTTGGGAAGCACGGCAGTGAGGGCTACTTCAGGATTTTAAGAGGTAGGTAGGGATCAAGATATTTTCTCTGTAAGATTGGAAGAATTCCTGCCATTTCCATTTTTTTTTTTATCTTGTATTACTCTACTGAGGATTAGTACTTCCGGGAGAAAACACCCTTAATTGTCCAGCCTGGGCCTGGGTCAGATCCACTCCATGCTCCAACGGACTACCCTCAGCAATCAAGGGGAGACTTCCCTGATTGCAGTGAATAAGAGAGTTCTCCAAAGGGAAATGGGGAGCCAGTGTGCAAAAGAGGAACACAGATGAGGATCAGGTAACAAGCAGCAGACTCCCTATCATAGCAGCCACTCCAGACCCCTCCAATTGGAATTATGAGGCCTTCTCATGTAGTCACCTGTTTTTTCCTTTTTATAGCACTCAATGGGATTCTTACGTGCTTGGAACCTCAGTAGACAATTAGGTTTGTTAACACAATGACTGGTGCTTTGCAGATAATTATCAACATTTGTTTAACATAGGATAGAAGGAATAAAGAGACATAAGCAGATGCTCTGGAAAGGCTTTGGAGGCTGACTGATTTATGTTACATGGTTTAAAAAAATTAAATTGGAAGTTTTTACAATATCATCAAGGGTAAGTAAGTACAAACCCATATGAGCATAATATTGGGTAGAATTTAAACTTCTTGAGGGTAGAGAAAGTATTTTCTATTTTTATATCTCATATAATGCATTGTTTAGTATTTACAAAAGAAATCTCCAAATAGGCACTTACTGAATTAAGGCTTTTCATGGAAGCTTCTTTCATACTCCAGTAGTAATATGTTAATCTTAAGCATACCCCAGTGCTTTCTTCTTTCTTTTTTCCCCTTTGCGTGTATGTGCTGTTGCAGTTTTTAATACCACTAATGACTTTGAAATGGGACATTGACTCAGAATTAGTGACAATCAAGTGTTAATGGTCCTTGTCTCTGTGGCCGATCAGCAACTCATCTCAGCCGATCATTAGTTCCCAGAAAAAAAGCTGGATCAGGCTCTCCCAAGATACAGCCATTTAGAAAAGATTCCTGATTGTCATGGAACCTCTTCCTCATCTTTCTTTGCTTTTCCTATATCTATGTCTTGGCTTATGCTTTCAATCAAAGGGAGTGATCTTTGCCAGATACTGTGGGTAGGTAAATGAGAGGAATAAAAAAAGGGAAGAGAAATAGAATAAAATGTTCAACCTGGATTCACATACACCACAATGAAATCATGGAACATAATTGCCAGAAACGACTTTAGAAATTAGCCAATTAAGCTCTTTCATTTCTCATTTTATAATTGAGGAAACTAAGAATCAGGGAGGCAAAGTGACTTTCCCAAGGTCTTTAAAAAAAAAAAAAGACAAACAACAAATGATAGGCATGTAACAGTCTTTCCTTCTCTAGGCATTTTCAAATCCTTTCTGATAGTGGGCCTCTCACAATGAACTCATCTAAATGAATCAATTTGAAAAAAAAGTGTGAAAATAAGAAGTCCATCAAAATTTTATTAGTGCAAAAGTCTCTGGTGTAAGTATCCACTTCTTGATCTGTGAAGCTCCAGAGATTGTTGTCTACAAAAGACAATAGTAAATCAAAGACTAAAAAAATGGAAACGACATTGGAATCAACCAATAGGCATATTCTCCTGGGAAGTATTCTGTGAACCTCATTTTGTTCCACCCAACCAGGGTTTAGCAAGAAGTTCTTTTTCTGTCTGTCCTGTGTCATAGCAGGAGGGTCACTTCTGGGCTGCTTTCCCCAGATTTCCTTGTTAGCTGGACAGGGTTTGTTGGACCTGACTCATATCAATGTGTGAGACCAATTATTAAGTGTTCAGAAATCCTAGTTCAGGAAACCAGTTAATGTCATCATTAATGATTAAATAACAAGCCTTATAGTAAACTAAATTATAGTTAGAAGCAAAGATAATATGTGCCTCACACTCATCATTCTCTAATTATTTACTACCCTTTTATCCTGGCTATCTATGGTATGATATTATATGGAAGCAGCACTACCTAACTGTGTATATCTTTTCTCAATTTTGACTTAGTGACAAGTGGTAGCTTGAAATTGGCCACATGGAAATTGGTAAATGTCCAAAATAGGGTTTCTTATTTTTTTGGAGAGTTATTTATTAACTTGTTTTTCAGCTGTGTTTGACCAATGGGCTACACCAGAGGGAGCCTTGGTTTTCCATTTTGCCTTCTGTGGCCTGGGATGTCTTTCCCCTTGCCTCCTCTAGTTGTACCTCTGTTGGAAGGAGGGTATCAGCTTCTTACTGTTGCTAATCTCTGGGCTGCTTCTCTGTCTGCCATTTGCTGTTGAGTTTCTCCGCTCTTCCATCAACCAATTCCTATAACTAATTCCCTGTATTAGATTCTTTCTGCTTTTAATACTTTAATGTTTTCCTTTTTCCTGTTTAGGCCTTGTCTGGTACATATAGCAAATTTGTTTAAACTAGTGTCTTTTGTTTTCAGTAGCATTTTAATGTCAGAGCTTATGAGATTTAAAATAATATTCTGTATTTGAGATGGAAGAGCCTTTCTTTATTTAGAAGAATAATTAAAGACCCAGAAAGGGTAAAAAATATATCTGAGGACTGTATTTAAGTTGGTGAAAAGCAATATATGCTTCTCCAGCATATGCTGAGATTTTTAAGCCACACATTAATATGCATAACTAGAGGAGATATTAAATTTATTAGGATTTCAGAATTCCTCCAATACTTCTTTGAGATCTGATTTTTGACTTGACAACTCATATGCTGTCTTTGATTAGTTTTTTTGCTCTTTTGCTAATGGTGTCATGATGACTAAATGACAGATAGAAAGGAAAGTTTGGAGAAATCTACATGTTTTGAAAATACCGAATTGATTTCATGAAAGTTGAATTGACAGCTAGTCAATTTGCAATCTTACAAAAATAACCTATTGGGTATATAGTGGCTGCATCTGGGTTCCATTTATGAAGGGCCATTAACTTATCATTTCATGTATTGATGATGCCAGGGAAGGGAAGTTTCTTCTATCTCTTATGGATTTGTATGATACAGAGAAAATAGATTTCATTTAGGGAATGACTGAATGATTTCATATTTCATCTCATAGGGAAGCACTGATTTTCAAAATTGGCTGAAATGGCTTAGATTATAAACACTGCTCATGCAACTTTATATCTTGTAAGTCTCCTTTAGTGCTCGGTTATTAAAATATTATGAAAGAGAAAGAGCACTGATTAAATTTGCCTACATGGGTACATTTACATTAATGCATGATGATTAATTATGAGTTAATGTGCTCATGCACAAAAATATTTTAAGGTGTCATAATGATAAGGCTGCATTGATAACCTTGCACAGCCCCTTATTAACATTATCAAAAGCCAGATGTGAGGAGACATTAACACATTTTGGAGTGGCATGCTGGTAAGCCAAGCTGGCTTTCTAAAAGTGTCATACTCCCCTTTGACCACAAGATGCCGCTCAATAATCCATTATGACTTATGTCTTTTGTTACAAGCCAAAAGACATTTCCATTTATTTTACATGTTCTCCAATTACATAGAAAAACTCATAATGGTTGGGTTGGGGGACAGGATACCCCAACTCTTTTTAACTTGTATGTGGGGAACTGATGAGTAATTTCATTATTGTCTGACTGAGGCTGAGAGTTCAGACACCATCAAATTGTGAATGCTCGATTTCTGTGCTTATGTGTGTACATGTCTATACCAGCCCTGCCAGCCACCTAACCTTTTATGTATAGTCCGTAGCACCATCTGCCCCCAAATGAAACAATTTCCTGCTGGCCCCTCCTAGCAAAATGCAAAACAACCTATTTGCGTAACTGTTCAAAATGTCAGAGGATTACCTTAAAATGAAAATATTTAATCAGCCCGCTGTGTTCCAGGCAGCAATTAAGTAGTCACAACATGGCAGTCCATAGATGTAAGCTCTAGAAATAGTCATTTGCAAATGTAATCTCTGAAAGACGATAATTTTATTTCCCAAATTCTTGTCTTAAGCTGGAAAACAAAAATTCATGGGATAAAAGATACCTTGCAATAGAGATGGCTGTGGTATTTAACTCTATCAAATTTCTCCTATATTCAAAGTATACTTCTTGCTTTCTGAGATAAGATAGAGGTAAGTTCTCTTCATAAAATCTTTTTTTTTTTTAATGACCAGTGTCTAAACAAAGACCTATGACTGGCTACATTATTATAATATATATATATATATATATATTTCTGGGAAGTGGAAGGGCCAGACTTAGATGAAATAACTATACTAAGAAATTTCTGCCATGAAAGGCTTAGAGGAAGCCTGTGTTGCTGTTTTCTGGTATAAATTTGGTAACAACAGAGACAATCTGGTCCCTTGATAAAACAGACAGCCTGGGTGGTATGACTTTTGGGATGTCAAGAAATAACTCATAACATGTTAAATCCTTAGCAGTCACTTTCATTTTAGTATGAGTTGGTTTTGAGATACTCTGGCTTTAGCTGGCTGAGCACAGGATTTTAGGAGACGGAGATTGATGAACAGTGGAAACAAACATGAGAGACTCTGGATGGTTACGGGGGGGAAAGAGAATTGGCTGCAGAAACAAGGGGAGAATGACCTAGAAGTGGAAATGCAGAAAGGCTCTGGGAAAGCTCACACTAGTCTACACTGTTTTGCCTGTGATCCCTTCTTAGGAGGGGACCAGATTGGTGGTGTGATCATTTGGTTAGGGCAATACAAAGTTGATGGAGGAGCTTACTCAACTTTCCCATATTCCTATGATCCTGGCTCCTTACATCACTGATAGATGCTTTACATTTCCCTCTTCATTCTCATTCATTTGTTCAGTTTTGCAGATTCATTCGTCCAACAACTATTCATTTTGTACTTATCAGAAGCCAGATACTGGGTGAGGTACTGTGGGTATGAAGATGAAAAACGTTCACTTGTCAGATTTACAAGGAGAAAAATCACTGGAATGATTATGCAGAAAAATTCATTTTTTTTTTCTTAAAAATACCTTAGCCCATATAGTGAAAATGTTAAATCTTTATTTAGTATAAAAATGTTAGAATGAAAAAAAAAGTATAGCTTCTTTAAACTGGTGATTTTCATTCATATGCACAGGAATCACCCAAGGATTTGGTTAATATACAGAATCTGATTCAGTGGGTTCAAAATGAGGCTTGAAATTCTGTGTTTCTAATAAGCTCTTGGGGGATGTAAAAAGGCTTTAGCCTTTAGCCAGACCTACTATGGGGTGGTTAGCTATCCAAATAGAGAGACATTTCTTGCAGTGACATGAACCTCTTTTAGGTCAGAGAGAAAGCAAGAGAGGAGTCAAAGGTGTTAAGACAAGCATCCATGGACGGGGGACAGGAAGGGTCAGTTAACGATGAATTGTTCCCTGCCACCTGGCTCAGTGCTTTTCTCCAACATCAGACACAAAACTGGATCTGTACACCAGGATCCAGGTGTTCTCCTAGGAGGGGCGCCAATCATCGCCTGCATCACTGTTTTGAAACATCACAACCAAAATGGCTTTTATGTCCCTAAGAGGAGAGGAAGAGGAAGAAGAAAAAAGGCACAGCTTTTGAAAGCAAAAAATAGTTTTCCGATAACCCCCATTAACTACAGGGGTCATTGTGGCAAAATGAATGGGATTAGAAATCTGCTAAAAGCTGCAGTGTATGGTACGCGGTGACTGACAAGCCTTTTGCTGAGTAGTTACAAATGGGACTAATGGTTTAAACTTGTTAGTCATTGTCAGAGCCTCTGATCCTTGAGTCAGCCATGGAAGCTATGGCAGAAATCGATAAGGCACCACTTTCCACAGTGAACTGCTAGACCATATAGATTGCCTGGAGGGAAATGCTGAGTTCCCTTGCAGGCTGCCAGATGAAAGCAGGCAGCTAAATCTCCAGGAAGATTGACCACACTGCTCGGGGCAATTAGGCCTTTCACCACTTTGAACGATGATTATAAACAGAGAGAACAGTGGGCCAGGGGAAGGGGAGACAGCTCTGCATGACAAACTGGAGGCCGTAAGCCGTTTTGGGGAGTCCTGTCAGTTTCACGGTCACCTGAGGGCATTTTACCCCCCCTTTCCCTTGTCGGGATTGCTATACAATGAATGTTCCAGAGCTGCCACTTTTCTTTCCTTTTTTCTTTCCCTTTATTTTTCTTGAGAAGCTCAGAAGGGAGGAGAGGCAGCTGGAGCAACACTTGGTTGATGATAAACTGTAAACTACAGCCGAGCTCCATTAATCCGTTCAATCGGTAAAGCCGGGGCCTGAGCGCCTAGTGGAAGAGGGCTTCCTGTTGGGCACATTTCAAAACAATCACATCCCATTGTTCAGTGCCTTTTTGGGTAGAGCCCTGAGAGGGTGCCAAAATCATCAGGGAAAGAAAGTGCATGTTCACGCAACAATTACAGACAAGCTGCAGATTATCAGCAGGCTGCAAGGGGCCAGGCGCTGGAGCTCCTTTGGCAGAGAGCTCTGTGTTGGAGAGGAGCCCCGTATCAGATGCACACAAGGCTGAACTCGGCATTATTATTAAGAGCATCCAAGTGCTCATGGCTGCCCAGGCTGTGGGAAGCCCAGATGTGCAAGAGGAAAGGAACTCCAGGAGATGCACAAAGCTTCGCCTTGGATCTTGGCAGAAAGGCAGGGTCGCTCAGCCTCGTGTTGAAGAGTTTCTGGCCTCTTTCTGTTTCATCAACTTTGCATTTCTGCTCACATTTCAATGGGGGATGTGTCTCCTCTTTCTATTGTTCTTGTTAAGTTCCATTCCCTTTCTAAAATTAGCCACATGATTGATTTGTTTAATTTTTTTTTCCCTTTTCTTACCAGGCCCTGGCTCTGTTCTACTATTAAGTTTAAGTTGTACTATAAACTATGTTCTGCTAAGTATTGTTTAACTGTCAAATGGTCGGGGAGGCAAGATGTTGTGGGAATCAGCCCAAATTGCTGCTCTGTGGGAGGGCTGTCAGTCAGAGGTTCTAGGACCATTCATCACCCTGGTGCCCGGAGCTTCTGATGGAGAGTGTTGAAAAGTCTATGTTTTGAAGTTTGCTTGGTGGCTGATAACTGGGAAAAGGTTTGCACATTAAAGATACATATGCCAAGAATTGAAATGCTGACATTCACTAGGAAATGAAGGGTTTTTGTAGGACAGGAGAAATACAGGTTCTTAATGGCAGTGGTCTCTTCCAAAGGACAAGCAGTTGATAGGGGGTTGTTTGTTGCCATTATTTTTGTCGTTGCCTTGAAAAAGGAGCTTTGGCTGCAAGGACAGCTAATTGGAGCATTTCTTGGCTCATCTTCAATTCACTAAACATCTATGAGATATCACCCATTCTCAGAGAAGCTTCATGTTGCCTACTCATGATCTATAGGATGGAAGGGTCATTTAAGAAAACAAAGAGGGCCTGGTGTGGTGGCACATGCCTGTAATCCCAGTACTTGGGAGGCTGAGACAGGAGGGCCTCAGGTTTGTGACCAGTCTCAACAACTTAATGAGACCCTCAGCAACCTAGTGAGACCCAGTTTTAAAAAAAACAAATAAAAAAGAACTTGGGATATACCTTGGAGGTAGAATGCCTGGGTTCAATCTCCAGTACCAACAACAAAACAAAACAAAAGGGAGTCCTAGAATGTACACCAAGAGTGAGCCTTCTATAAGCCATGAACTCTGGGTAATGAAAATGTGTTGATGTAGGTTCCTCTATCATAAAAAATGTGCCACTCTGGAGGGGCAGGTTGTATGGAGTGGAGGCTATAGAGGAACCCTTCGTTCGTACTTTTGCTCAGTTTTGCTGTGAACCTAAAACTACTCTAAAAAATAAACCCTATTAAAAAAAAGGCAAATAATTCTCCCCCATTCAAGTCAAAGGGGGAATTATAGCAACTCTCCAAATCTTAATCACATGCATAAGTGAAATAAAATGAAGCAATTTATTTGATTTGGAAGATTCTTTTATAAAGTAAGTGGATATGACCTTCTCCAGCCTCCTTTATGGCGTGAAATGAGAATTCTTTCTGCAAATCAAGTACATTTAAAAGAAGATATTAACTCTTTTAGGCAACCAGAGAATTACCTTAAAAGTACTTAATAATCAGGGAACTGTTAGGTCCTAGAAGAATTTATAGAATTCAGAAAAAATGTTCTGTTCCAGGAAGATAGTTGCTTTCATAATGATTTCTTTTAGGCATGGTTCTTTCTAATTATAATTCTTCTGAGGATGACCAGGTGGTACTCCAGAATACTTGACTGGAAGGTGGGCGACATGAATTCTAGTTCTGATTCTACTCCAGGGTGCTTTGGGGAGCCAGCCCCTCCATATCTTTGCCCCCCCCTTCACCTGTAAAATGCAGGATTTCACTAACCAGTTTAAGTTTCTGTGGTCAGCAGAATAATGGTCTCCTACAGAGTATACATCCTAACCCCAGACATGTGACTATGTTCTGTTCCATGGCTAAAGGGACTTTGTCCGTGGGATTAAAGATCTTAAAATAGGGAAATCAGCCTGGAGCATCCAGGTGAGCTCAGTGTAATCACAGGGTCCTTAAAGATGAAAGAGGTAGGCAGAGTCAGAGAAAGAACTCTGACAGTGGGGAGGCTGGAGAGGTGACATGAGAAAGACTTAAGCTGCCCTTGGTGGCTTCTAAGATTGAAGGAAGCCATGAGTCAGGGCATGTTGGTGGCCGCCAGAAAAAGCTAGGAAATGGCTTTTTCCCCAAAGCCCCTAGAGGAATGCCACCTTGCTGACACCTTGGTTTTAGCCCGGTGAGACCCATTTTGGACGTCTAACCTTCAGAGCTGTGAAATAATAAGTTAATGTTGTTTTTCAGCCACTACATTTTCAGTAATTTTGTTACAGTAGCAACAGGAACCTAAAACAGACCCATTGCTGCAACAACTTGCCACTAAACTATGTGCACCATGTGGAAGGTCACTAGAGAATTCCAATATCATGTAGTGGTATGCACAAACATGACTACTAACAATGGTTCAAGTGTGAAATTGACCGCTTGCTGAAGATAGTTCTTGTAAGAATAAAAAATAGTCAGGAGGGAAGGTAGGACACCAGAACCCATGAAGGAAAAGAGAGAGGTGGCAGAGATGCTTACAGAGGAGAGGCAGGCACACAGGAGCATTTGCTTTTGCTTGAGGTATCTGGAATAGGTCTAACTATTTTTACTTTTTTTTTTGGTTTTCTTTGATTGGCAGAATGGAGAATGTTAAGTGATAAGACTTTAGAAAGAAAAGAATCTGAGAATGAGAAGGGGCCTTTGTGATTGATGTCCTTGTACTGAATGTCAGGATTCATTCTACAGCATCCTTAGAAATTGTTCTTCGTGACTCTTATAGGATATGCCTAGCATGAGCCCTTACCATTTCATAGGATAGTTTCTTCCATTATTGTATAGCCTTATTCTTAAATAGCATGCTTACACAAAACCAAACTCTATTTTTTCATAATGTGCCATCTTTGGCCATGTTGGTTTCCTTTTTTTTTTTTTTTTGGTACTGGGGATTGAACCTAGTGGCATTCTACCTCTGAGCTGTACCCCCAGCCTTATTTTTATTCTTTATTTTGAAACAGGGTCTTACTAAGTTGCAGAGGACCTCACTTATGTAACTGAGGCTGGCTGCAAACCTGTGATCCTTCTGTCTCAGCCTCCCAAGTACTGGGATTACAAGTGTGTGCCACCACACCCAGCTAGGTTTTCTTTTATGCAAATTTATGATGCCCAGACAACCTCATTTCAAACTCATTTGCTAGTGAAGAGACATGGGCATTGTTCTAGGGCAAATCTCAGAACTAGAACAATATGGGTTAAACTCCCAAATCATCTGTGTAGAGACACAGGCATTTACATGTGGGGGGAAATATTAAATGCACTGAAAAGACTAAAATAGCTTCATGAATTATTCCACTAGCATTTTTACTGCTCTCTCCCCAGTGCCCTCAAACAGTGCCTACCTTATAGTCAGTGCTTAATAAATATTTGTTGAATCAGTGAATATATTCCATTAATGACAGTGAAGGTTACCACAAATAAGTAAATTAGAAATGAGAAAAAAAAAACCCAACTTGAATAGTCAATTTAGATTCATTAAATCGGGAACAAGACATATTTTGAATATAATGATAGCTTTTGCAGCATTCTTCTTTCCTGATGTGGTAGTCTACAAACTGTATCCTTTTAACGTCTTCAAAGGGACTTTCTGCTTTCCAGGGGGACTATAGGTGATACGCAGAAGTACTTCCATATTTTCCTTTATGAAACCCGTGAGCTCCCTGGGAAACCAGGAGGTCATTGCCTGTTATTGAAGCATATTTAGTACTACTTTCCTCCCAGGCAAATCTAATGAAGCCACGTGGGTCACTGTAACCTCCTAGTAACACAGGATGTGGAGGTTACATTGGGTCTTGAACAATTAATCAGCATTATGGCATAACAGCTCAAATATGGATATCCTAAAGGTCCTACATGTTGATAAATGGCCAATTTATGCTAAGATCCATCAAGCGTGTTGGGGCGTTCGGAACTATCACTGCACAATCATGACATGGTCATTACTGGGCTGCAAATTGTCCAAAGAAATGACATGCCTCAGGAAGCAAGATTTGCCGCGGAGCCTGCCTCTTTCTAAACTCAGTGTGTAGCCGGCTTGCTGTAAACGAAGCAATACAGCATGTAGATTAGCTCGTGTGCAGCAGCTGCATGGCAGAAAGCAATTATAACACAGAGGCAACTCCACATGCAGGAGCTAGTGCCTCCTGAAATATGATCACCTCTGCCTCACCGCCGAGAGGATGCCAAACTGAAATACACACATGGCTGTAATAGAAGAGAGGGGCCTGAATATAGAGTAGTGAGGGGGAACTGCTGGGGTTCTTCTCCAGCAGCCTCAGCTGAAACTCAGCGATTGGCAGAGGCCATTGTAGAAAACTCCTTAGTTCTTTTGAGTCTGAAATAGCATTCTTCTCTTTCCTATGTTTAATGCGTAGGATAGTAAAAGAAGTATTGTGGGTCTTTTTTTGTTGTCGATAGTACTAGGCATGATCATTGCTTCCCTCTTTCTAGAGAACCCCTTTCTCAGAAATGAGTGAGCACTGGCGCAGGAGGGCAGGCCCAGTTGGTGTGATGATTGATGGATGGCAGACCTGGTCAGGACCAGTGAGAGTCTACAGTCACATAGTTCAAAGCTTTGTTTGGTATTTGGATATTAGGTGATGTGAAGTGGGGCTGGTAATTGCTGCTGTAAGCTCAGTGAACCAAAAGCAGCAAGTCTGTGGAGTGAGAAGGACTCACATAGACACACAGACACACAGACACTAGGACCATCAATAATTTAGTCTGAGAGAAGACTCGGTGTGTTCAGCTTCTGACTTTCCATTCCCTTGTTTAGTCTCTTCTGTCACCCTGTGATGATTTCTCTTCTTGGTTTCTATGACATATTCACATCTCCTTTCCTAAATGCCCCTTCCTTTATTCTACTTTGAGAGACTTTCTGTTTCTGAGACCTCAATTAGATAATGGCTTCTTCCTCTCCTCAGTTCCCCAGCTTTGAGCGCCTAGCATGTAGCAGAATTTGTTTTGGGGGGTTTAGGAATATCATCTCATTCAAAGCACTTACGGTTCAACATTCAAAGGCAGATACGGTTGTTTCAGTTTTTCATGAGGAGATAGACTCAGAAAGGTTAGATTCTATCTCCAAAGTCACACAGTTGATAAGTGGGGGAAGTGGTGATTTCTATTGAAGTTACATTTGCATTGAAATTGATTTTACATTTTCTGTGAAATCATTAAACCACCTACTATATAGTAAATGATTTATGCTATAATTTGAGAACAGAATCTATGTTGAATTACTGAATCAACTTGGGAGTCTGTCTAGAAACCAAATCATCTTTATTTAAAAAGCTAACACTTCTTATGTTTACTTGCGGGTTGAAAACTTGCACAAGTCTTAAAGAAAATAGGTTATGCATGAGGGATTTTCTGAGGTAGTGAGGAATAAAGGTTTAAGAAGGAATATTTGGAGTATTTCTACCTATTCTTATTTATGGCTTACAGACTATCAACTCTGTGGTGCTGATGAGGATGAAAAAGGTCACTAGATATTTTAGGAATCACTCATCTTGGGTTCTTACTTAGAGATGATAATGAAAGACAATTTTATCAACATCTTAAGGTATTTAAATGAAAGTATATACTCCTCTTTTTTGGTTTCATCTTTCTTTTGGCCATAAGAAAATAAACATATTCTCTTAACTGATAATGTTTTAGATTTTTGTCCTCTTTAGTATTTATTAAACTTTTTATGCTTTCTTTGCCTTTAGCTTTTTTTTTGAAACCATGACCAGCTGGGTATGGTGGTACGTGCTTGTAATCCCAGCACATGGAAGGCTAAGACAGGAGGATTGCAGATTTGAGGACAGCCTGGGCAACACAGCAAGAGTCTCAGAAACCTAGTGAGACTGTTTCAAAAAAAAAAAAAAAATGAAAAAAGGACTGGGGTTTAGCTGGGGTGGAACACCCCTGGGTTCAGTTCTCAGTAACACACATTCATACACTATGACCATTTATGATCTTGGCATAGCGTCTTCTCTGTGGTCTTTACTTACCTTCCACATGTTTAGTAATCCAGCTAAACCAGATTGCTTGAGGGCAGGACGAATTTTGATCTGCTGTCTTCCCTAACACTCACAGAGTACCTTTTCTGAAAAAAGTATTCAATATATCTGTTGTTAATGAGTGAATAAACACATCCTTTCATATGGGAGTAATTTCAATGTAGTGTTTTTTTTTTTTTTTTTTTTTTTTTTTTTTTTTTTTTTTTTTTTTTTTTTTTTTTTTTTTGGATGGGGATACATGTTAAGTGAATGAGGGAGGAAACAGTCTACTAAAAGTAGTTTTGTGTGATTCACTGAGGAAAGAGAAATATGGAATTTCCTAATTTTCAGTATTACCTATTTTTAATTGTATGGAAACAGTATTGGTCAAATAGCCTAATAGGCTGGAGGTGATGGCCACTGTATTGATGAAATATGTGGCGTGTATTAGACATGATGCTTATCTCTAGATACTATGAAAACCTGATCAACTGGATTAAACAAAAGACCGAGTTATTAATGCACATTAGAAGAAGACTGGAGGTGAGGTAGCTCTAAGTCCAGTTAGATTCATATCTCAACCACATCAAAGACCTCGGGGCTTCAGGCTTATTCTCATGCTAGCTTCATGATTTTGCTGATAAAATCCATACATGGTTTTAGTGATGATAGTAATCATATATAGGCACAATAACATCCAGTGGGGAAAGAGGAAAGGTATTTTGAACATTTTTTTGGCCCTTGACAAAAGTGACTGGTAACAGGGTAGGTTCTAACAGTGGGACTGAAGTAAAAAAAAAAAAAAAAATGAGTTCAGGAGATCAACCTGTGGAAAAACCACTATTTCCTTTATTGAATGCAGTAAAAACTGACTAAAGGTTAAGAAAAGGGGGAGAATAGTATCTGAGTGCCCAATAAATTTATAACATATAATTTTCTAGATGAGAAAACTGAATTTCAGTGATGTAAAGAAATGGTTGAAAATCCATTATGTTAATGAGAAAAGTCTGAATTTTCTAGTTAAGAGGATAATTTTCCCTTTAGTCACCCCCCCCAATTTCTGAATAAGTGAGGAGATTTAGTTGTCCTTATCACTAAGGTGGAACTAGAAATAGATCTGTTGAGATTTTGAAACTGGTTAATTCTATTAATGATACTTGTCATGCTTCCTCTCCATATTCTTGAAATTATAGCCAGTTATACAGATCAATCTCTGAGTCCTAGTTTTCTTTTCTTTTTTCTTTTTTCTTTTTTTTTGCGGTACTGGGGATTGAACTTAGGGGCGTTCTACCTCCGAGCTATACCCCCAGCCCTATTTTTTATTCTTTATTTTGAAACCGAGTCTCACTAAGTTGCGGAGGACCTCACTAAGTAGCTGAGGCTGGCCGCGAACCCGGATCCTCCGGTCTCAGCCTCCCGAATGCTGGGATTACAAGCGTGTGCCACCACGCCCGGCTCCTAGTTTTCTTTTCTTTAAAACATGTAGGCACTCATTACTTATTTTATATTCTATAAAGCTGTTAGCACACTGGGCTATATGTAGTAGGTATAATATTTGTTAGTACCATCGGATGTCTAACTTTCAATCTCCCTTTATTTGGTGGGGGTGGGGGTATCTGCCATTATGTTGAAGCATTAATTCTACCTCCCATCAAAATATCTGAAAGATGGCCAGGCATGGTGATGCACACTTGTATTACCAGTACTTGGGAGGTTGATGCAGGAGAATCACAGGTTCAAGACCAGCTTTAGTAGCATAGGCTCTTGGCGACATAGTAAGACCCTGTTTCAGAACAAAAATAAAAAAAAAGGGCTGGGGGGTAGCTTGTAGGTAGATGCCTCAGGGTTTAATCTCTAGTACAAAAAAAAAAAAAAAAAAAACACTGAAAGATTGATTCACATTTGGCCTTTTCTGTCCTCTGTTCATGAGGGCAAAGAAGATGTAAACTAAGTATCAATGTGATGCTCTCTTCTTGAATGTGTATCACAGAGATCTTGGGAGCCAGGGATTCTAGATGGTGTAGTTACAAGATGGAAGCTATGTGGCTCTCTAGGTAACTGCTTAGAGAAGAGCTTCCTAGAATAACTGTATGACCTCTACTGGACTGTATGACTTGTCAAGCCAGCAGGATGTAAAGTACTATTTGTTACTGCAACCTAGCCAAGTCTATCTTGATTGATGCATTGATAAAAAATATTTGTCAATGAAAGTGCTAAAAAAAAAGTACCTAGTAAGTTTTGTAGTCTGATAGGATTATTTGGAACTTTTACTATTTACCAATTGTGTGACTTTAGGTATTAGTTGAAGGGAATCTGGAGATAAGTACTGGGTAACTTTTTTTCCATTTATACTAGAAAAAAGGAGACTATGGGTTGAGGCAAACTTGAGTGAGATATCCTCCTGGCTCCAAGACAATGTATTTATTGAGAAACTGCCATCTCAGTTTTTTTTCCCTGAAAATTATTCTGCTTTGTTTTTCACACAAACAAATCTCTTGCAAATGTCGATGACACAAGCCTTTAAGAAACAGAGGCCACATCTATGATTCCATGAGCTGAAATGCAGTATACTTCAAGTCAGGCAGCTGGAAGTAAAAATTCTGCAGTTCATAGGGTGACCTTGAGCCTTCTTTGCCTGTCTCCCTTTCCTTTCCTTGACACAGAACCCTCAGGTTGCCCAGTTGGCTGTTTAGATTTAAGCCCCTTTGCCTGTCACTCCCTTGTTCTGCGTCCTCAGAGCAGTGTGATGGAAATTCAGCATTATGTGACCTGAAACTAGCATTTTGCAGACATTATTCTTTTGTGCCAAAGAGCTCACTCTAATATAATGTCCAATCTTCCCACAATTATCACATTTCCCTTCCCTGCTGAGCGCTCCAAAGCATTTTTGCTAAGTAGTTACAGAACCGCAGTGGAAATGGTCCTGGTCTCTGGTGGTCAGATTTGCAAATTGATCCCAAACCATTGTAAACCCCATACACGTGCCTCACACACACAAAAAGCCTTCTGTTATGCCGAACAGGTAAGTGGGTTATTCTGGGGTGCCCTCTTTGCCATTAGTCTTACTGCAATGGGATTGTGGGGCACTGAACTAGAACTCCCAACAGCTCCGATTGCTGCCTGCTGCCTCAATGAATTTTATATTAGCAGGCAAATGAAACACTCAACCAAGTGAAAGGAATTCATAATGCTGAGGCTTCTTAGGACTGGAATGCACTGTGCATTTTGCAAAAAGGATTGTGGCTATCAATGTGCGATGACTAATCTAGATAAATCGCCACTTTACAACACATCTGGTCTCAAGTCCTTTAAATTAGTGGAGTTCAGCTGTAGAACACCAGCTAAACTGGAGCCTACAAATTCATATGCTTCCTACACATGCATAAATGCTAAATGATGAGCTTAGTAATGATTGGGAACCCCTCGTTTCTGAGAGACTGATAAGCCAGCACAGGGTTTCTTTGCTGCACATTAATTAGGACTGTGCAATAAAGCTTCAGAAGCACTAGCCTTCCAAGCAAGATAGTTTGAATTAATGTTTATGAAAGCTCTTTATTAACCTGCAAATGATCTTCAAAGGTAATGTGGAAAGAGTATTTTTTTCATAATTTGGAATTTTAGTAAATATCTTAAATCTTTCCATTTTATACTTATTCTTATTACAACCATGGCCAAAAACGTTAAAAAATAACAACAAAACCCACAACAGCTTACTCAGTATGTCTTTACCATTATCTTCTTCCATGTCTCCCTTGAATTTGTTGGTGAGGTTGTAACCCTCAGGGGGGTCCTTAATAGATCCATAGAGTTTAGAGTTGGATAATAAGGTTTAATAAGCCAACCATCTTATTCTGAAAAATCAAAAACTGATGCTCTGTTTAATATAAATCAAACCAGAACCATGATGTAGTTGCCAAGAAAGCTCATGAAATCATGACCTGTGTGGAATCAGAACGCAAATGGCACATGTGGTGATGATTTTACATATTCTAAATTTCCCGGGTCACTCTTATAACACTATTTTTATTTCTGAGTGAGATGTATTGAGAACCATTGGAAAGAAGCTGATTTGAGGAAACAGGTCCACGATAGTCAGAGACCTTGAAGTCAGGCCAAAAAAATGGTTGATGAGCTTCTCACAAAGGAAGAGACACTAGGAACTTGAGAGATGCCTTTAGATACAGGAAGGGAGGCCATGTAGAGGCTTAGTTATCAGGAGGAAACAACTCTTAGAAGTCCCTGACCTCATATTCAGAGTTTGTATCAGAGCAGTTGTACTTTTGGTTGGATGAAGTCCATAGAATTAACCAGACCCTCAAAGACCAAAGTGCTACACTTTGCTGTGTGGCTAAAGGGGGCAGAACAATGACCAATAGCTCTGTGTTGCAAGGAAGCAAAGTCCAGCTATGTAAGTAATAATATTTTTAAAATTGGATTTGTCTCTATATGGCTCTGTCTGCCTCCAGGTGGAGTGAGTTTCTCATCACTCGGCATTTCAAAGTCCCAGACTAATCAAGAATGGTCTAGAGAAGATTGATGCATCAGAGCGAGATTGGATTAAACTGTTCCTATGATTCATACCAATTTTGAGTTTCTGGGATCCTGTAACACATAGAGATCAAACTACTCTTACAAGTAATGAGCTTAATTCGTTGTTTAGACTGAATATGTATTTTTCTCCCATTGTTTTCCTGTTACTGGTTTCTTCTATCTTCATATAAGCATATGTAGATAAAAAAATCCTCAACAAAAGACTACTCTTATACTTAAGAGATTCCATAATCACATTTTAGTAAGGTTTGGTTTTTTTTTTAATATTAGTATATTTTATATGAAAGTTCTGAGTACATGAGGATACCAAACTAGGAGAACTTTTAGGTTGTTGTTTTTCATGAAGTATAAGAATTCTATTTGGCTGTAATGCACTTTCAATTAATCTAGTCATTCTATAACTTATTGCAAAATTATGAAGCATTCATGTCATTATTAGCTTTATTATTATATATTTATATTACATGTTACTTTATATTTCCTAAGTGTTAGACACAAAACCTAGTATTTTACTGCTACAGTCTCACTTAAACTTTACTATATTCAATGATAGCATTATCATTATCTTTATTTTACAAATAAGAAAATTAAAGTTGTTTTAGTCGGGCTTTTTGTTGTTGAGACCGAAATCCCTGACAAGCACAGCTTAGAGGAAGAAAGGTTTATTTAGGGCTCATAACTTCAGAGGTCAGTCTGTGATCTGCTAGCAGGAAAAGCAGCAGTGGCAGGGCTTGGGCTCTCAGTTCATGGTGGTGGAAGCAGAGAGTGAGAAAGGGAAGAGGGGAGGGACTGATAGAGTTCCCAACACCCTCCCAGGGATCTACCTCCTCCAGCCATGCCCTGCCTCTGAACCTGGCTTGGCGGACATTTATAATCCAAATCATAACAAAAATCTATAGAAGTCACAAGGAAAATAATTAGTGGGGCTAGGGTTTGAATTCAGATCTCTTTGGCTCTAGAAAATGTGTATTAACCATTTTACCTTCTGGCCTTCAAAATTTACTAAGTGGTGACGCTGGTTGGATAATGAGATAGTTACATGAAGTATGGTGGGGACAGTTTCGGTTAGGTTGCACCACACGGTGGCTTTGTAATATGTTGGTTTGGCTAGACTGAACCAGTTTCCAGAATTCCCTTCCCTGTGTACATCTCAATAGGGTGGCCAGGAGGGCTTCATGGGTGATTGGGAAGGTTGAAGAGAAGCAGCAGTCACACTGGAGCTCATACGTGGTGTCACTTTGCTGGTTGGTCAGATCAGTGGCACAAGGTGGTGGCTGGGCTGCATCTGCACACTCTTCCCTAGTTGCTGCTTCAGCTCCTCCAGCTCCTGGGACACATGTTACATATGTGTTTAGCTTCATGTCAAGCACTCAAGCCATCACGGTCAAGGTGGGAGTCAAGAAGAACTTTCAAGGGCTTTCTACCATCCTTGTGGGATTCTAACCCTGCTTTCAGGAGATTCTGATTTTGATTTTCCTGCTTTCAGGAAATTCTAATTTTTTCCAAGTTCTGATTACTTCTGCTCTCTGGCTTCAGCATTACTTCTGAGTTCAACAGCTTTACAGAGATGGCTGCACCACCCGACACAATTGTTTGAGTCAAATTACTGTCACAAACTCACCTCAACCTACATGTATCAGACAGTCAGGGTTCAATCTTATTCATGCTTGCCGCTTCTCTGATTAAACCCTGACCAACTAGTATGGGTACTTTGGGGAAAGGACCTTGATTTGTGGATCAAAGTGGTCACGATTCCTGTCTACTGTTGTTATAGCCCTCATTTTTGGACCCTGGGAATGTTCAGTGGGATCTGTGAAACAATAAATCTGTCTCTGTATTTCAGACCCAGGAGAAGAGAAATATGGGAAATCAATAGAGGACAATGTGGACAAAAATGAACATCTCTAACCTTTAGGGGGCAGCCTGGAGATGGCAGGGCTAGGCTGCAGGGTCTGAGAGGTTCTTCAGGTCCTTCTGCAACATATATGCTGGTGGGCAAGTTATTTATCCTCTCCCGACCTGTCTCTTTGTCTGCTAAGAGGGATATTAGTATCTACTTCGTAGGATATATGAGGATTGAGCAGGTTAACATACGTGAAGTGCTTAGCACAGCGTTAGCTTTGTGTTAGTGTTTTCTTTGATAGTCATTCCTAGGAATCCACTGGGAATTTGTTTCAGAATGCCCCATGGATATCAAAATCTTCCCATGCTCAAGTTCCCTATATAAAATGGCATAATATTTGTGTATAAATATTATACTTTATGTATATTATATACTTATAATTTATACATGTTATATTATTTATATTAATATTAATATAGTATATTATACATATTATATTTTATGTATATTATATAGTTATGAATTTATACATAACATATATTATTTATATTAATATTAATATAGTATATTATACTATATATAATATATAACATATATACTGTATACTATATAATATATACTATATGTAATATTAATATATATGTCTACTACATATATTACATATATATTACATGTTATATATTATACATTATATACTATATATTATATGCTATATAATATATGTATCATATATCACATCATATGTTATATATTATATTATATATAGTATATTATACTATATCATTATATTATAAATCAATATTAACATTAATTAATGTTATATTAATATTATTAAATTTTATATTAATTTTATTAATATCATATCCCTATGTATATTATTAATAATATACTTTATAAATATTATACATAATATACCCTCTGATATACTTTAAATCATTTCTGCATTATTTATAATAACCAGTACAATGTAAATAGTTGTTATACCATATTGTTTAGGGAACAGTAATAAGAAAAAGAAAGTCAGTGCGTGCTCAGTACAGACATGATCATCATAAGCCTAACAGGCAGGACCCAAATGAGATGTGAGGAGAGCAATGGTCCAACGATGAATGTTAGGGATAGAATGCGGTCTGTGGAATGCTGGGAAGTTACAGCAGGGTGCATCTACACATCACTTGATTTTCATGGATGCAGTGTAGTGCTGAGACCAAGGCAGATTCAAAATGTTCTTTTTGGAAATTTCTGAAATTTTCTTCAGAATATTTTTGACCCACGGTCGATTGAATCTTGCAGATATGGAGGACCAACTGTATCATTATTGCTGTTGTAGGAGAGGTAAAATTCTATTATATTTTTAGGAGTGTTTCAATTCCTTCTAGTTTCTTAAGGAATGAAAATGTGTGCTTCAACTCCCTGGGAGAATTTCAGGCCGTCCTGTCCCACTCTGCTCTCTGATACTATCTTGTCTCTCTCTGTCTTCTTTTAGGGAGAGACAAGGGACAAACAGAATGGAAAATACAGCAGAGTTACAGGGCTAGGTGACGAGGAAAGAGTTTTGATTAACCTCTTTCCTTATATCAGTCTAAGGAGAGTAGAGGAGATGACAAAGGAGGAAAAAATAATGATCTTACCTGCACGGGGCTTCTGTGAGTCTCAGATCTTTCCACTAATGTGGGTTGGGTAGACTGACTGTGTGCTCTGTGCTCAGATGCACTGAAAATGGGTAGAGTGGTGAGTGGAGAGAAAATACCAATCTTATCCTATAATTGAGCTCTTTATGCTCCTTTAAAAAATAAGTGGCTTTTTTCCCCTTTCACATTCTGGTATATGGCTCACCTTTTTTGGCTCAACAAGATAGGAAAAACCTTTTGAACGCAGCTGCTTGTCTGGGCTGATACAAGGGCCTGGGCAGACATTTATTCATTCCTTTTCAAAGACAGCCTCTTCCCATCCCTCTGGAGTTCCTTCTTGCCAAAGTGGCTGCTGTCTGGCAAACAGGCCGACTAGAGTGGTCGAGTTTCAAATGTCACCACGCGAATGGCAGTTCCAAGGACCAAAGTCAAGGATTGAAATGCCAAGCCTTAAATGTCCCTCAAATACATGTTTTCCCAACTAGTGACTTGCCACAGAAATAAACAGCAATTATGCAAAAGTCACCCCCCTCCCCCAACTCTCAACAACCCCTTTCAACTTTCCAAAGCCATTACATGGATTACTTGGTGATAAAAAGATGTCTCAGTGTGGCCCACTTAGTATATTGAAGCGTAGGAATGAAAGCTGGTGTTGCACATATGCTGCAGAATTACTAAATGACAGAGTTATCCCTGGCCTAGCTTTGAGTCACTGTGACAGCCACAAGGGGATTGCTTTTAAAGCTGCTGATGACATATCAAGAAGAGAGAAGAGGATGTCTCTGCTTTTGAAAAGAGACTTAAGGTGTCTTAATACCTGACTTGGAAATTAGTTTTGAATGCAGACTGTTCTTTTTCTTTTTGTTTTATAAGATGGTGCACAGAAAATGAAAGGCAAAGCATATGGTACTTACCTGAAGACCGCCAATAGAGACACCTTACCTCATAAACTGTGAATGTACCAGCAGAGAGAATGGGCACACTTTTTGCTATTTAGGGTCCTGGGAATAGCTTCAGTTACTGCACGGAAAATTTCACCATAGAGCAATGAGCCAAAGAAAACATTACTATTTAACTATTATAGGCTGCTGTAATTCTGTTTCTTTGCTGTGAACAGTTAATGAGTCAAGCTAACTAATGCAGAAGGTTGGGCTCGTTTCCACTTGAGGAGTCCCAGGAGAATTTCTGTAGTGTCACAAAACCGTGTTCCTTTTTTGTTTTTCTTGCTTGTACAGTTATTCATCCATCTCTGGATCCAGAAAGGATCTGGAGAAATGAGAGGGTGAAGTCTCAGGAAGAACAAGGGCAGCTTTTGATAATCTTGAGAGTTGACTGTCTCCCAGACCTCTGGGGGCTCTACTCTTTGCCCCTTGGAGAAAGATGGTAGCTTGAGTTGTGTAAAACTTTCACAAAGCTCCCAAATGAAAAGGGGTAGGGAGCCTATCATGTTTTGAACTCTTTTACTGAAACAAATAAATGAATAGAAATGTATCTGTACTGTTACAGTTAGATATATGTAACTGTATCTGTACTGTTTATGGCCCCTTGAAGAGCTCATAAATTGGTGTTTGGAGTTGAAGTCATTGGATCATGAGGGTTGTAATCCCAATGACTTTATCTGGATCGTGGCCTAGGCTGGTAGGGTGTGGCTAGAGGTAGGTCCCTGAGGCTGGAGCCTTGGGGATTATATATGGTTCCCCATCCCCTTGCTTGCTCTTTTGCTTGTGACCTCCATGATGTGAGGGGCACAGCCTTGTGTTTGTCCTCTCTCTGTTTCCTGCTGCCGTGCCCTGAGGTCTGTGGTCCTTGGCCTCATATGGACTGAACCCTGAAACCATGAGATAATAAATCTTCCTTCCTCTAAGTTGCATAGTCTTTATATTGTGAGAATGCTGGCCAGAATCTGCACTAAATGTCTTCATTGAGCCATTATATTGGTAAGGATATTTAGGGTGATTTTCATCAGAATTCTTTCTTTACTTCAAAGTCAAATTTTAGACACTCTACTAAGTTAGTTAAAACCAGTAGACCTTGAAAAGTGAGAAATAGGCTGATGAAATACAACAATTTGAATTTTGACGCCATTATGGGGTTGGCAGCTTCAGGAAATAAACATACAGGTCTCCCCATAAAATTCAAATTTCTGATAAACAGTGGATGACTTTTTAGTACAAGTATGTCCAAATATTGCAAGAGTCATATTTATACCAAAACTGTTCATTGTTCAACTGAAATACTAAGAATATTTGTTGCTTACCTGAAACTCAGTTTTAACTGGGAGTTCAGTATTTTATCTGGCAATCATAGTTTCATACTGCATTTAATAGTGTAATGGTTCTTAGTTTTTTTTATACTTTGATGGGTGCCGTATAGTTTCACATCATAATGTAGTTCAGAGTGATAGTGACATACATATCTTAGATATTTTTAAGGGGTTGGGGGGGCATGCATGTGTAGGGTGTGTTTACTAATATCTGTGTAACCTGACTTCTCAATACTGGGCTATCTTTGTAAGAGAGAGGAGTGTTGCCCTTGTCCTTGTAACAGTGACCTATAGCTATCCCTCCAGGCCAGCCTGAGGCTTAGGGTACTGATTGTCCCTAAGGAGATCTGCTGGTGATCTCCCCATAGGGACCTGCAAACGGGGAAATGCATTTGCCCTTTTGCGAATGAGCAGTGTGTTCCATTGGGAGCAATGAGAGTTTGGAATACTTGACTTCCCTCTTTTCTAATAATCTTCTCTTCCTATTGAGGCTAGAGAAAAAGGGAGCTCTGTTAGGACTGCTTTTGAGTGCACTCGGAGCCTGTGTTTTTTACAATATGGCTGGGCAACCATTACAACTTGGAAATTCATTAGATACATGCAGACATTCAAGCATAGCAGAAAGATGTAAGTACAGTAGTGAAGTGTGAAGCTGAGTCATAGAAGAGTGGTTTGATAATGATCTCTGTCAGCTTTAGGGGGATTATTTTGTGTAACACTGAATGAATTAATTTGTTTTAGAATATAACTTGGTAAGGAATACATTGTTAGTAGATCATAAAGTGGGAAAAAGAAGCGGAAAACTGGAATGTTTTTGACTGTCAAATGTTTTCTTCATTATTTGATTTTTTTTTTGTTACTAAAGATTAAACCCAGGGACATTTTACCTCTGAGCTATACCCCCAACCCTTTTAAAATTTTTTTTTTCTGGTACTGGGAATTGAACTGAGGGGTGTTCTACCTCTGAGCTATACCCCCAGCCCTATTTTTTATTCTTTATTCTGAAACCGGGTCTCACTAAGTTTGTGGAGTGCCTCACTAGGTAGCTGAGGCTGGGTGCGAACCTGGATCCTCCGGTCTCAGCCTCCCGAATGCTGGGATTACAAGCATGTGCCACCATGCCCGGCTCCTTTTTAAAATTTTTGAAACAGGCTCTTGCTAAGTTGCTGATACTGGCCTCAAACCTGCGATCTTCCTGCCTCAGCCTGCCGAGTACTGGGATTACAGGCATATGCTACCACACGTGGCTTGTTGATTCGCTTTAATAGAGTTTTCTGAGCACCTTCTGTGAATTATATACAGTCCTGGGCATTTGATGGTGAATGTGACCAAGTGCCTGCCTGCACTTGGCTCCCAGATTTTGGTTGAAATCCTGGAAGTGGATATATAAATAGTTGAAGATAATATAGGATGACAATTGATGAGAGAGGAGAAAGAGAGAGAGAGGGTGGGGGGAGGCTTGTTTTGGAGAAGGGACTGGTAACTGGGTGGCAGGGAGAGAATTTGATGGTTTCTTGGAGGAGGTGATGGCTGAGTCGAGTCCTGAGGCTAAGAAAAATTTATGTAGATTAGAATTTGGTGAATAGGTATTCCAGATAGAGTAGCTTATTTAAAGGCCTAAAAAAGGGACTTAATATGTTAGAGGTGCTTGCTGGTCTAGGTATTGTGAAGGGTAAGATAGAGAAAAATAAGGCTGGCAAAATGAAATAGGCTGGATCTTCCAGGGCTTATAATAGTGAGGATTTGGATTTTAATCTAAGAGCAATGGGAAGCCAAGAAAAAAAAAACACAAAACTTTCAATCAGGGGAGCAACATGTCCAGATTAGCTTTGTAGAGCTCAGGCTGTAGACTAGAGAAGACAGAGAAGGGAAGAGAAGACCTGGGTCAGGTGGCCAGTTTTTTTTGTTGTTGTTGTTGTTGCTGTTGTTTTTGTGGTACTGGGGATTGAACCCAGGGACATTCTACCTCCGAGCTATACCCCCAGTCCATCCGTCAGTCCCTTCCGTCTGTCCTTCCTTTTTTTTTTTTTTTCAAAACTAGGGATTGAACCCAGGGACATTCTACCTCCAAGCTACACTACTAGTCCTATTTTTTAATCTTCATTTTGAAACAGAGTCTCACTAAGTTGTGGAGGACCTCACTAAATAGCTGAGACTGGCCTCAAACCCAGATCCTCCTGTCTTAGCCTCTCAAGCACTGGGATTACAAGCATGCACCTCCATGCCTAGCTTTATTCTTTATTTTTGAAACAGAGTCTCACTAAGTTGTGGAAGGCCTCACTAAGTAGTTGAGGCTAGCCGAGAACCTGGATCCTCTGGTCTCAGCCTTCCAAGTACTGGGAATACAAGTGTGCGCCACCACGCCCTGCTAAGTGGCCAGTTTTGAAGTCAGTTTCATTTGTCCAAAATGGTCATGAAGGTGGTCAGAATAAGATGTTGGAAATAGAAGAGAGAGATGTTTTCTGGGGACAAGAGACCTAAATTTTGGAGATTTAGAATGGCTTGGCTTCTTTCGTGGTAGCACAGACTTGAAGTGTGGGTTATAGAGAAGTGACAGTGGCTTGGACAACTTGTAGATGTTCTGATCACAGAGACAGAAGGAAGGGCTGGTTCGTGTTATGGGGGGGGGGGAGGTGATCTCTCCTAGAAATAAATGTTATAGGGCGATGATCTCTCCTTGCTCCTTGATTCTCATAAGAAAATGTCAAAGGGAAAGCATGAATAAGGGAACATAAGAGGCATATTTGGGGCAGTGGGGTATGGTTTAAGAGAAGGCGATGATAAAGAGAGAGGGTCTGGAGCTGACAGTTTACAGGAGTGAAAAATAGTAGTGTGTTCTCCATGTGGCATGTTTTATTCTGTATGAAAACCTCTCCTTTCATGTATTAATGTATTTAGGGCTATCACTATCTCTTTTCTTACTGTACTGTTCTTGCCATGTTGGAAACTTTCCTATAGGTGCCTAAGTGAAACCCGCAAGGGACTTAGGTATGTGTGCAGGAAGTTTAACCTCCTGTTACCGCTGTGGTTCTTGAACCTTAGTTGGGCAGGGAATCCCCATATTTCCATTCATGAGGACTTGCTTAATTTCCTCTCAGATCTGTCTCAATCTTGTCCTGACTACATTTCTACCTAGCTGCCTAACAGTTAAGGCTACACTGGGAAGTGAAGAGGCTAAGGGGACATCACATTGCTTCAGAACTTCCATGGCAAGTGAGGTGCCTCAATTTAGTCTGACAGCTGTTTTTTGACAGTTTAATGTGGGCCAGAAACTAGGGGTATGGAGATGATGATAGGCTTTCCCCTGCATGGTGAAGACTCATGGAAGACTCTAGAGCTCATGGCTTTCTTGGGAAGAGGGATAAGATTATCTTAATCAGGTATGATATCAGTACTTATATGAGGTAGTGATTTTTCATTGCTTGTAATAGAAACTCCAATTTCAGTGGACTTAAATAATTTTTTGTTGTTGTTTATTTTTGTTCTTATATAACATGTCCATCTAGCTTGACTGGGTTCAGGTTTGCTTCAATTTAGTGTGTCAAGGCAGTTGTTAAGGACCTTGTTATTATCTCTAGTGGGTATCTTCCATAGGGCTGATGTCCTAAAACTGACTCTTTAAGAAGTTTTCTTCTTTCTCATGGAACTCTCTTAAGAACAGCAAGGAAGCTTATTCTTGAAAGTGAGGAGCAAATTCTCTTGTATCTTTGGCTAAATTTGGTAATGTGTCCATCTCTGAGTCGTTAATTGCAGCCAGGATTAGGATGACTAGTTCAAGCTTGAGCCTTATACCCTCAGCAATGTGGACTGCGCAGGGAGGTTCATATGCTCAAATAAAAATATGTGACATTACTGCTAGAAAGAGAAATGGTTGTTGGTGAGGGAGGCATGAATTCTAAGGGAATTTTTATAAAGGGGCTGAGTAAGAACAGTAGAGAATGACTGATTTTTCCTGATGGAAAGCAATGAAATATTCAGAGGCAAGGGGATTCAGTGGAACTTGTATTAGTCTGCTTGGTCTATCATAACAAAATATTATATACTGGGTGGCTTACATGACAAATTTATTTCTCATAGCCCTGGAGGCTGGTAGTCCGAGATGGAAGTGCTGGTGAAGCCTCTTTTCCTGACTTGCAGGCAGCCAGCTTTTCCATGTAGACGTCTTCACATCCTTTCCTTGTACATATGTGTAGAAAGACAAATTAATCTCTCGCCCTTCTCTTCTTAAAAGACCACCAATTCTGGTGGATTAGGATCCCACCCTTATGGCCTCATGTGACCTTAATGACTTTCTAAAATCTCTATCAGCAAACATAGTCACATTGAGGATGAAAGATTTAACATAAAATTGTGTGTGTGTGTGTGTGTGTATGTGTACGTGTACAACGTGTACAATTTTGTGTATAGCAGAGCTGGACCCTAAAGCATAAAAAAAGCCCTTTCTAGGTGGAGAACAAAGAGTTGTGAGAGGGTGGATGGAGGATGCTACCTGAGGGAATGAACACAGGGCTTGCTGGTTCAGAGAGAAAGGCTGAAGTGCATGTAGCTGGTTACGAATATAGAGACAGTGGGAAATGAACTGACATTCTAAGTCTGTGTTAGGATCTGAAGGAATATAAATGCTTTCATAAAAAGAGTTAAACCTCATATGCTAGGGAATAGGGAGCACACCATGGTAGAAGTCCCCTTCTATTGCCCTGAAGAAAATATCACGAGTTCCATACAGATAAGTCTGGATATTTGGCCAGAAATCACAATTTGAATGAGACTTTGTGTCATATTTGCAGTTACTCAGCCATTTTATTATCAAATTACATCAATTGAGCTCTGCAGATGAGGAGGGGTAAATCTATCCTGAGCAATGGGAAAAGTTCCCCCATCCAATGAATTGTGGGTTTTTTTAGGGAATTTACATTTACCCTATGGGGCATTTCTAGATTCATTTTATACCCAAATAGGGAGAGGTTTTGTGACTTGAATTCATTGAAAGAGGGCTGGATCTCAGATTCTGTAACCTTTGTATGTGGCAGGGACTTTAGGAAGTAAAGGGAAGATGAGTAGAAGAGAGAAGTTGAAGTGTTGAATTAGTTAATTTCAGGGGTCATGGTTGGGAGTGGAAGGAATATTTAAAAGTGTCAAAGAGAAGAAATCAGACAACTCTAAGCAATTATCATGCCTAGGTTTTAGAAACCTATCTAGTATAGAGTGCTGGGAAACCTTTACTATACCTGGTTACTTAAAACATCAGGTGCTCTGGTTACCATCTTTGTGTATAATAAACAAGGAGAATTAGATATTGGAAAGGCAATTTTCTAATATATGGTATCTGTCATGGATGAGGTAGGGGAAGGGATGCAGAAGTGGTCACAGATAAGCTTTGTGTTTGCTTCAGAGACTGAGTGCTCTAGAAGTTAATCATCTCTGGGAAACCGAGTCAACATACTGGACTTGGTTGTCATTCCCCTGAACTTTGTCCATCATAACCTGATGAACATTTGTCAGCCTATGCTTGAAGCTGTCTCATAAACTCTTCTGGCTGGCTGCCAACCTGTTCAGGTTCCATGGCCCATTAGGGGTCTCTCTTCCTTCTCTTCTTTGTCTTTGGCAATACATTCTTTCTGAACTCTTCTCCTTATTTGTTCTGTTCTGAAAATATAGTATGATTTCTCTCTAACCCTGCATCTTCTTGTGTCTCATCCTACTCCTCATCTTCCTTTACCAACGTCATTTGTACCTTTTTTATTGTTCTTCCTCCCTTCCCACTTACTATTTGCTCTCAGTAGAGCAGAGATTCATATTCTTCTCAGTGACTCAGATGGCATATTCTTGTATAAATGAATTTTTTTACCTTCCCCTCCTGTATGGATTTTAAAGTACAAATAACCCCAACTTTCAGTTTAGTACACATTATTTTTCTGGGACACATGTTTTATTTTCAGTCTTTTCTGGGAGTTGTGTGGGTAGCCTTTATAATGCCTGCTCTGTCTGTCTTTGAGGTATTTAGCACTGACCTACAGTTGAATGCAACTTTAGCTCTCACTTGCTAGATCTACCTAAATCTTCACAAGGAAGAACATGCCATATTTTTTCTGATGTCTTCCAGATTCATAATCACTTCCCCTAGCATCTCACCAGGGCTGGGAGTCTGCAAAATACATTCCTCATGCTCCCTTGCCGACTAGTGTCCTGTTGACACCTACCAGTAGAAGACACTGTTAAGGGATCAACATAAGGGAAGAAGAAAGGGGCTTGTGGCTTTGGGCTCGCTCAGTGCAATTGCTGGGGTGGTGATTCTCCACTTCAGGCAGAACAAGACAGCTTCGGGGTTCCCAGCCTTAACTGAGGAGTTGTCTCTTCTGTGGATATGAAATTAACTGCAAGCTGGGCGTGGTGGCACATGCTTGTAATCCCAGCATTTGGGAGGCTGAGACAAGAGGATCTGGGCTCCTGGCCAGCCTCAGCTCCCTAGTGAGGCACTCCGCAACTTAGTGAGACCCGGTTTCAAAATAAAGAATAAAAAATAGGGCTGAGGGTATAGCTCGGAGGTAGAATGCTCCTGAGATCAATCCCCAGTACCGCAAAAACCAAAACCAAAAACACACACACATGCAAAAACAAACAAAACTGCAGTGATGTCTCTGTGTAGTAGCTTTCAGCCTCATAAATTTCATGCAACTAAGTGCTGTTAGCAGCATCTGAGTCTTATCAAATTCTCTTGTAGCCTTTCAGTGCTTTTTAAATCAATACCCTAAAATAAATTCTTCTGGTTTGAAATACCTAGAATGTTTTTATTTTCTGAATTAATATGCTAAAACACAACATGGTGATTTAAAAGCAAAAATAATGTAGCTTTTTTTAAACAATTGCTTTTGGTAGGTTTTATTATCAACTGAAGGAAGCTATTATAACCCTTCTGTCAAAGTCCATGCCATGGAACAACTTCATAGGTGTTACAGACATGTAATTAGTACCATCTTGGGTATTAGAAAGCAAAATGTCTTGGATGGAGATCAAGGGCAAACGATCTTAAAATCAAAATCTGAGCAGTTAGAAGAGAAACACTGGTACAGAGGAAAAGAACACTACACTTAAGGACAAAATTTCAGGTTCAAATCTGCCTTCTTTACTTACTAGCCATCTAACAGTGGGCAGTCTTATATTCTTATTGAGAGTCAATATCCTCACTTACAAAATGGCAGTATTAATATTGTGAGGTCATAATAAAAGTCAAATGAGAAATGCATTTGGAAGTATCATGCAAACTTCATGTTGCTATAAAGATGGTAAGGTTCCTGTCTCAGCTAGATGCCAAAGTCATTGATGATTTTGTAATCAGTTACACATTTACAGGTATTGAAACATTGGGGAGCTTAATGCATGAGAGGTGACTCAATCAAGATTAAGGCAACTGGTAATTTCTGATATCACTGTCATTTGGGTAAATTGGTTGGAGATGCCGCTTTGTTTTGGGACCTCAGTTTCCTTATCTGTAGCTGGGGAGCAGAATGCTGACCTGCCTCCTGAATATGTTGTATGCATTAATTAACTGCGAATGATTGAATAGCATCCTCAAGGCGAGCATCGAAATGCCAAGTGTTCTCACTGATAATAAAGCAGATACTTTCTTGATGGAGTTGTCATGAGGATTAATGATTTAATTGCGACAGAGTGCTCTGATATTCTTAGATGAAAAGTGCCATATAACTTTGAAGAGGAATATTATTAAATTGCTTCTGCTTTGTTTCCCCAAAGAGCAACTCCAAATAAGGCAATGCTGATCTGCACATGCCTGTCTAAATGTTTCTAACTCCTTTTAGAATAACAGGGATGTAGACAGCAGGAGTTTGGAAACGAGGTTCAGAAGGGGGCCTGTAAGAGGGTAACTGGGAGTTTGATTTTTCTTCTGTTGTTGTCTCATGGGGTCACTTCAAGATGACTTCTTCAAAACTTTCAACAGATTATACAACAGGGAATTAACCAGTACACACACGTTTCAATTAATGAGGACAAAAGCTAAGTTTTTATAATTTTGCAAATCTAACCTGTCATTTCCCTATACTCTATCCACCTGGATTCCTTTTGCTTCCTTCTATCCAAGGTCTTTTATTTTGCTTTGTGACTTTTGCATTGTTATTCCTAGCTTTTCAAAGGGCTGGGCACCTTTTTCCTTCCAAATATCAGATCATCACCTCTCTTCCAAGAGGCCACTCTGTCAGGACTCCTCCTTCCCCTTCAACCCTATTCCTTTCTTTCATACCAACCTTTTTGATTATAATTAGTATTTATTGTAAATCAATTTATCTTGCTACTTACTTCTTTAATTCTATGTTGTCTCTTGCCACTGAAATGTTAATGTGTGATGATGTGCCTTTTGTCTATTGTACTCTCTGCTTTTCAGCTGTGCCTAGTATAAGCCATTGTACAGAGGAGTTTATTGAATGTATGAATTATTTATGCTATTTTTGTCTTGACCAAAATTGTCCAACTGGTTGTCTCTAAATTAGGTTAACTTTGAAGCATCTGTAATAGAAGGTTGAGATGAAAAATAGAAACTCCCTCTTAGTGAATTTTTATAAAATTGTAAATATCAAAAGAATTCTATATAAGAATAATAGAAGATATAGAATCTAATAATATGAAGGCTAAAATTCTCTTGCCTGACCTAAAGGGTTATATTCTTGACATTTCCTTTTCTTTGTGCTTGACTTTGGGATTATACTTTCTGGGACTTTCAGTCCTTAAAAAATGTAAAAAGTAAACTATATTAATGTCCTAGATCAGGGGTTAGTCTGCCAACTAAGCCAACTGTTTTTGTTATTCAAGTTTTATGGGAACATAGGCGTATTCATTCATTCTGTATTTTTTTTGTAGGTGATTTTGAGTAACAATAACAGAATTGAGCCAGCGAAGCCCAGAATATTTACTATCTGACCCTTTAAAGAAAGGTTGATTCTTATTTATTTATTTATTTATTTATTTATTTATTTATGGTACTGGGGATTGAACTCAGGGGCATTCTACCTCCAAGCTATACCCCCAGCTCTATTTTTTATTCTTTATTTTGAAACCGGGTCTCACTAAGTTGCGGAGTGCCTCCCTAGGTAGCCGAGGTTGGTCGCGAACCCAGATCCTCTCGTCTCAGCCTCCCAAATGCTGGAATTACAAGCCTGCGTCACCATGTCCAGCTGATTCACCTTTATCATAGAGCATTATTTTCCTAACTCTTTGAGAACTAGGAAAAGGTACAAGAAGTTTTGAATATGTAAATTTGATTCAAGGACTCATTAGTCTCAAGTTCTATTTGGAATTTTGTTGGTTTGCTATAATTTTCTATTCATTTAAAAACAAAAAGATAAATTAAAAAACTAAAACTAAGCTAAGAAGATGAAAAAATGCTTTAAAATATCATCAGGCTAAACCTGGAGACTTTACTCCAAATGAACTTTGAGTAAATGAAATACTATAATTTTGCTTGCATGGCAACTTTTATTTTATCTGAATGCAGATTGAATTATCCAGTTTTAGATTGGAGAAATGAAGGAGAGAGGGAAAAGATGGGCCTACTTTCAACATCAATGCAATTTGTTAATTATAACATAAAATAATAATTATGTATGTGAGCCACGGAACGGGCCTCACATGTACTGTCTTGTTTTTGCAGCAATCTTCAAGACAGGAGCTATTATGTCAGTTTTACAGATAAATGCTCCTGTGCTCAGAGGACCATAGTAACTTGTTCAGAGTCCCGTAGGTGCTAAGAAGTGGCCTAGAATTAGAATTCGTGTCTATTTGCTCCTCCCCAGGAGAGCAGCAGCTGGAGAGATAGGGACCCGTGCTTTAAATATAGTAAAGGCAGTGTTTCTGACAAAGGAGATATTAATACATCCTTCCCTGGTGAGTGACCCCCAAACTAGCGGCTTCCAGCAGTGTGTAGCAGCCAGTAGCCCACCGAACCGCTTTGACTTGAAGTGAGAAAGGCAAGCCACTTTTCCCACCGAGACTCCCACATCTTTCATGTGGAGTAAGGTGCTGCTTTGATAGAAGGGAGAAAGAACCAGAACAGAGAAGTTCTCTCTCTGGCACTTACCTGTTAATTTGAAATGCCTTTAGCAAAGTTAGCTACCAGCAAGTTTTTAAAGTGAATCACATTCCTTTGCATTTTCTTTGCAAAGACAGCTTTTGAGAAAAAGTCTCCTTTCAAACATTCCATGACTTTGGTCAAAGAGCTGGGAACCTGGTATTAAAGATTTCAGCACTGTCAGAGGCTTCAGCCAATGAGCGTGCTCCTGTCATTCACACTGGGGCTTGCTCAATATTTCTTGTGTTCCTTGCTTTCACCCTGACAGTTTCAGAGTCTCAGGGGGCTAGGGATTTTTCTTTATCTTTTTTATATCCTCTCCAAAGTGTATATATTTATGGGGAGACTACTGAGCAGGAGGGGGTGAAGAGAAGGTTGGGGAGAATAAAGGAAAAGAACAAGGGTTGAACAATTTTTGTGCTATTTTTGTTACTCTCTCTGAGATCTTAAATAAAAATACTGGTAATTTGCTCAGCCTTTCCCCTTTTGCTAATATTTAAAAGCATTCAATTAAGATTTTCTAATGTGCCCAATGAGTTAAGCTGTCCTATGGTATTAGAAAAATATTACACATATAAATAAAACACGTCAAAGCATTAAAAAGCTATTACACACGCTGAACATGAAATGGCAGAATAATGATGGATCCCACCATGCAGGAAACATATTCAAAAATATTATCTTCCTGGTAATGAAATGCCATCCGTTTCATTTTAAGCTAAATACGTTAGACATATCAGAGGAGTCTGTGCTGACACAGCAGTGGGTTGAAATTGAAAATCTGAAATTATATATATGATTGGACACAGTGTTAAAGTAATTTATAGGAAAAACCACGAATGTGCTGGGTCTGCACCTTCTGGTGAACTCATTTTATAGAATCAGATAGAGGAAAACTCTACCATTTCTAATGTGCAGTTAGAATGGCAACCCGCCAGGGCCCCAATATATTCAGTTTGAAAAGAGAGAAGGACAGATAGAGATGGGGGCTGGGGGTGAGAGAGGGTAGGGAGGGGAGCAGCAAAGGAAGGGGGTGCCTGGGGAAGGGTGACAGAGACAGGGGGGAGCAGCCGGGCGAGAGAAGCTTGCTTCAAATTACAGCAATTCTGCATAAGCCATCAAGAAGACCGAGTTCGTTTTCATTGCCCTGACCTAATGGGATAGAGTGCCCAGGAGCTGCATTAGCTGTCAAGACAAGTGGGAGATAACAGGGAAACCGTGCCAGGGCAGGTTCCAGCCAGACTGTGGCTGGGCGCTTGGTGACACCACTCGCCGAGGTGACAGTCGAGCTCTGGTGGAGATCGTGTGACCCAGGAAGTTCAGGTGGACCCATGGAGTGCAGGCAGGAGAGGATGCAAGGGGTGGCCCTCTCAGGGCCCTCCGCTCGCCCGTCTGTCTGGTTGTCTCTCACTCTGCCCTCCTTTATCTTTTTCAGTGTTGCGAGTGTTTGGCCACAAAGTGCAGGGTAAGCCAGGGCGAGGAGAGAAACAAGGCCGTGCTTTTGTGTGGAGACGTGTGACAAATTGGTTCCTTGATGTGCTTTCGTCTTTCATTTATATCCATAATCCTGCTTGAAATGTGGATTATTTATTCATACCGGGCTGCTCTCTTCCAGGAACGAGGCAGAGCTGCTGCCGTGAATTTTCATTTGGTGGCCGCCCCTGCTGGGGCAGAGGTGGTCTGGTTTCTCCAGAAGTGTTCTTTCTTAACCTACTAGTTCTCAAGAGAAGAAAGAAAGGCTTCAATGTGAAAGAAGGAAGGACGGTTTTAATCTTCTTGTGGATGACTGACTTAAAGGAAAAAAGCACAGGCCATAGAACAACTCTTGATGCCCTTAAATAAGATTGTGACAAATGTCACAACTTCCCTTTATTCCCCCCCCCCCATACAAAATCTTGGGGTTTTAGAAATGTAGAACTAGCAAGATCTAAAATGTGCGTGGCATTTTTCTTTTGAAGCACTCAGGGTGTTTACTCTTTATCTTAAAAACACAAGTTGTCATTTTTTGAGGATTTACCCTATGGCAGACACTGGGCTCCTTCTGTATGGTTTCATAGCATTTTGCCCAGGTGCTATTGTGCTTCCTACTTAGGTGATGGCAGAAACTGAGGCTGACACATCAGACGACCTTCTTCAAGGTTAGAAAGACAATAAGTACCTTAGGTAAAAACTCTACATTCCTCAAAGTCATTGTGAGGCCAACATTTTCTGCTCCATTTAATAGCAATCGTTGTGGATGAATGGAGGGGTTAAATGACTTGCCCTAGGTCCTAGCTCAAGTCACAGCCTTCTCTGAAGCCCCTGACTAGCTCGGTTGGCTCTTGTAATATCCCAGGCCTTTCCTCATAGCACTTACCATGTGTTGTAATTTCTGTTTTAACGTGTGCTGCTCACTGTCTTCACTGGATGCTCAGTTCATAAACATAGCAACTGTGTTTATGTGGCTTGATCTTCTATCTCTAGGACTTTGGATAACATCTAGGACTTGGCAAGTGCCCAGGAATATTTGGTTGGTTAAGTAAATGGATGGTCAGAGAGATGCCTTTTCATTGATAATACGTAATAGAGCTGGGGCTGGAAACTCTTGGGTCATCTCTTAGAGTATTGTTTTTCTGTTGTTCTTATTGTCATGGCGGTCTTCTCTAGGCAAGGAATAAATGTTCATAAAGTTGTAGAATTTTAAAGTGGCAGGAAGCCTAATGGGCGAGCTAGTCTACCATTCTGTGTAGTGCTGAGTAACTCTTAGCCTATAAGGTTCTGCCTCGATATATCCTGAGACAGGGCGCTCACTATATCATAAGACAACCCGTTTCATTGTGTCACAGTGGCAGTTTGTGAAAGGCATTTTGCATAAAGAGTTAGGTCTACTCCCAAAATGTCATCACTGGTCTTTACTTCTCTGGAGCTCCTCACACCAATCTTTTTACACCTATATAGACAGTCCTTCAAATGTGTGAAGATAGCTCTCAAGATTTACATTTGCTTGTCTTTTGCAAGCCTTTACTTTGTTTTTTTTTTTTTTTTGTACTGGGGATTGAACTCAGGGGCATTCTACCTCTAAGCTACACCCCCAGCCCTGTTTTTTATTCTTTATTTTGAAACAAGGTCTCACTAAGTTGTGGAGGGCCTCACTGCAAACCTGCAATCCTCCTTTGTCAGCCTCCCAAGAACTGGAATTACAAATGTGTGCCATTATACCCGGCAGAAGACTTTCTTTATATGAAAAGATTTGTGAGCCTAATTCCATTTTGGTCACCCTGGATGGTCAGTGTCTCTTTTAAAATATTTAATACAATTACAATATTTAACACTATATTCCAAATGTGATTGAACCTCTCTATGATTATGGCTTTCCATATCAGAACAGCCTGATATAGTGCAGTCCTATATTGTGTGTTTTCATTACACAAACTAGGGTGTCAAACCATATTAAGTTTATGGCCAGCTGAAACTTATTTGTTCAATTCATTGATTCATTCAATAACTATTTCTTAAGCCAATACTATATGCTAGCCACTATACAAATCTCTGTAATACAATGAATGAAACATAATTTCTGCTTTCAGATGAGAACCTGCAAATCTACTGGACAAGGTACATACATTAACAGTTATTGTTTTCTTCAAGCATAGGATACACATCCAAACTATTTTATCACTTTAAAAATCATTGTGTATTTTCCAAATGATGCTTAATATTATAGCAATTGATATAGCATTTGATTTTATGTCCAGTTTATGAATCACTGGTTTTATAACTGAGCATATATGCTAAGTGTAATATTATAAACTCATCCAATAGTAGTATGTGCCAGGTGAAGGTGTGATACAAAAGAATGATTATTATCTCTGCTTGAGATAGATAGAAAGTGTCTTTAGGCTTTGATGGATGAGCCATGGTTTGCCACACCTGTGGTAAGAAGCTTATGGAGGAGGGACAGTGACTACTGGCTAGGCAGAGAAGCTGGGTGGTCATGTCCTGAGTGGACAATAGGAGGAAAACTTGGCCTGACTGCTTAGAAAGCCTCCTGACAAAGACACTTGCTCCTCCATAAAAAGAATATGGTAATTGCATAAAGATGCATGCATATTTGCTACAAAGCTTCACAAATGAAAAGGTAAGAGCACCTCTAGTTGACATTATAAGAAGAGAATTCTGAAAAGATATGGAGGATCAGTGTCTAAGGGCAGCATTGTAATGTAGCTTGAAAGAAAGGTAGGCTTTCAAAGAAGGTGAGAGGAAGGCCTTCCACACAGGGGAATCCACATGCTCAGAGGCCTACAGGAGGGAGAGGTCAGAAATACTGTGATGTCCAGTGTGTCTGGAGCTTGGCATTAGGGCACAGAAGTGAGTAGAGTAACTTGGAATGATGGAAAAGACATGAGTACCCACAGTTCCTTCTTGGCACTTCTAATATACGTGAGAATCCAGATGGATGGGGCTCAGAAATCTTGGATTTCACTCTGGAATATGAGGTGAAGATGGACTGGCTGACCCTCTCTTTAATCTTGGTGTTAGTTTGCAATAAATAGAAACAAATAGGATTATTAATGCCCTGTTTATCCAAGGTTAAAAACTGTGGGTGCAAAATAAATGGGTGAAGCAAATCATCATGTAAAGAATTCTGATTCTGGCTCCAATAAGTTCTTGCTTTCTATCATTTTCTTGATTAATAGTTTGAGATTAGGGCTCTGCTTTTGGCATGTGTCTTTCTGTGGTTCCCAATTTCAGCAGATTTTTTCTCCCAGATGCTGTGTGTGTGTGTGTGTGTGTGTGTGTGTGTGTGTGTGTGTGTGTGTGTGTGTGTGTGTACTGGGGATTGAACCTAGGGGCATTCTACCTCTGAGCTACACCACCAAGACTTTTTATTTTTTACTTTGAAACAGTCTCGCTAAGTTGCTAGGGGTCTCATTGAAGCCGAGCTTCAAACCTGTGATCCTTCCATCTCAGCCTCCCAAGTACTAGGATTACAGGAGTGTGTCACCATGCTTGGCTTCCCCAGACTCTCCAATAGGGTTTGCTCAACATTTTTCTTGCACAGTTGCCTTCCTTTAGTGCAGAGCCTTTCATTCACTGTGCTCAAACTGAGTTGTGCTGACTTTGTCCAAACTTTGCATTCTGTCAAAATCTCTTTGTATCTTGAATTTTTCATGCAATGCAATGCTATCCTTCCTAATGATTTGATATTGAAAATTTTATAAGTATATTTTACATCTTCATCCAAATCGTTGCTATCAAATTTCAAGAAAGATAGGACAAGGGAAGAACTGTGCAGCCTCAATGAGAGATGAGTGTGAGTGTTGGAGTGGTTCTATATTCCATAAAGTTACCATCATGGATTCCTAAAATGTTTTTTTTTTCCAATATCAAGATAAAGTATGTTCAGGACAAGCTTCTAAACACCCTACTAAATTCCACCAACAGAAAAACAGGGTTAACATGGCTTATAGTTATAGCTGAAAATTAATCTGCAAGATAAACCTTTTTCTCCCAGAAAACTCTTCTCTCTTGGTCTAGCTCCTCATGCTGCTGCTCATATCAATTCCTTTCTGCACAAACTCAGCAGCCCCTGTTCCTCTTTCTCTCCATGGCTGAGTGTTGATGAACGGTTCCCACTGGCCTCTAGTTCTCCAGGAAGCCATTCGATATTACAGGAGACCAGAGGGGAACATACATCAAGGAAAAGCAGAATTCAGTTTCCCTGCTTTTCCTCACTGAAGTTACCAGTATCAGACCTCCATGTGGTAGAGTGGATTATGTTTTCCCCAAATCTGCATGTTGAACCCCTAAGTCCCATGTGACTACATTTGGCAATAGGGCCTTTAAGGAGGTAATTGAAGTTAATTGAGGGTGGGGCCCTAATCCATTATGACTGGAAGAAGAGGAAGACATAACGGGGATGCACACAGTTAGAGCCCAATTATGTGAGGGCACAGAATGTGACTGTCTATAAGCCCAGGAGAGAGGCCTCAGGAGAAATCAAACCTGCCAACACCTTGATCTTCCTTGGACTTCTGGCCTTCAAAACTGTGAGAAAATACATTTCTATTTTCAAAGTCACCTGGCCTGTGGCATATTGTTATGGTAGCCCTAGCAGATGAATACACTGTATTACCATTCAAATGCTAACTTCCACATTTCCCCCCTCTAGGAAACTAACTCTGCTTTGAAAATGGCTTTTGGGGAGAGAAGTCATTTTTTAAGAGTGCACAGTATTTTTAAGATTCATCCTAACTGTCAATACATTACAACTTGAAGGTAATTTTATAATTGTTGATATATACTGCTGCATTTTTGCACACTCACATGCATACTTCATTTTTAGGGATAGCTTGATTCACAGAAAGAGAATATTAAGCTATCTGTCCTCCTTCCCTCCCTTTTCTCCCCCCCCCTCTCCTTTTCCTTTTCTTCCCTCCTCCTCCTCCTTTCCATATTTAGTACAACATTGATTAGAGTGGATCTCTTCCTAGTTAGCAATCACCAACCAGGCAGGAAGATCATTAAAAGTGGTTGAGTGTATTAGTAGATTTGCATTTTGTAAATCACCTTATGATGATCACCTCATTCCGCTCTAAATGGTGAAGTCTATGAGAAAAATGCACCAGAGAAAAACAGTACTTGTTCCTGGTTTTCAGAAACACATTTCTGGCTGGGCACAGTGGTGCACACCTGTAATCCCAGTACTTGGGAGGCTGAGACAGGAGGATTGCAGGTTCAAGGCCAGCCTCAGCAACTTAGACCCTCAGCAATTTAGGAAGATCCTTTTTCCGAAGAATGAAAAATAGAATAGGGCTGAAAGTATAGCTTACAGGTAGAATGCCCTTGGGTTCAATCCCTAGTAAAACACGTGCACGCGCACGCACACACACACACACACACACACACACACACACACACACTGAAAGAAGCACATTTTCTGCTAGAGATAAAGATTTCTTCAGAGTTTTGTGGCTTTCCCACAGTGTTTCCTTAGCTCTCTGTCATTACTTTTCAACCATGAGCCTCTAGTTAAATTCCTTTTAGCCACAATTCACCAAGGGAGAGTTTTAGGGCTATGTGGTGCAATTTGCCATCATTGCCATAACACATTTTTTTATGAATTTAGCAGGTCAAAACAATACCCGTTTTATGCCTCACTGTTTATTTAACTCACAGCATAGCCTAGGTCCTCTCCTTATAAACTTACAAGAGCCAATTCAAAGGTGTTGGCAGAGTTACTAGCCTTTCTGCAAACTCTGAGAGTGAGTCTATTTCCAAGCTCATTGAAATTGTTGCCTCAGCTTAGTTTCCTGTGGTTATAGAACTGAGGTTCTGGTTTCCTTGCTTGCTGCCTGTCCAGAACTGGTCTCTGCACCTTGAGATCACCTGCCTTGCAAGTGGTTTCCCTCCAGCAACAGTGATGGAGCCCCTCTCATGCTTTAAGTCTCTCTAGCCTCTTCTTCTCCTTCATTTGATATCCTCTCCTGTAACTAGCTGGAGAGCATTACTGGCTTCTAAGAGTTCACCTGATTGGATCAAGCTCACTTATATAATCTGGGATAATCTTCCTAATTTAAGGTTTGTTACTTTATTATATATCCCATTTATTCTACCCATCATAAGAGTTTTCTATCTTCTAATTTTTCCCAATTTATTCTTCACCCAGAATTTTAGGAAAGCGATAGTATGTGTGAAAAATCCATTCAGGCCAAGAAACAACCATTCATTCAGCAGCTATGTACTGGGCCCCTACGATGCATCAGATATAAACACGCTTCAGTGTGTTTCACCGGTAAATTATACCGAACCAGTCAAAGTACCTGTCCTTTGAGCTTTTATCCTCGTGGCAGAAGACAGATTTTAAAAACAAGTAAACATGATTACTGTTATTTTGAGTACTAGGGAGAAATAAAAAACAATAGAGGGCTAGAGAGAATCACGGAGTAAACTTTAGGTAATATGAATGTTTCTTTGGGGAAGACAAGTGAGGTGAAAAGTAGGAGAAAGAGCTAACCCTGCTGAAGTCTGGACTGAAGCATACTAGGAAGAGGGCAGAGCAAATAACATATGACAAACACATTTACACATATGATAACATATGATATGCACATATATACATTTAATCCTTCCAACAGTCATCTGTGGAAGATACTAGTATTCCCATTTTTCAAAGCAGACCTTAAAGATTTGGGTCTAAATAACTTATTTGGGAGATTGTCCCAGGAGGCACTAAGAATTGTTTGGATATGATTGTCCCCTAAAGACTAAAGTGTGAGGAAGCTTGAGCTTTAGTGCGATGGTGTTGAGGGGGCTCTGCCCTCTGAATGGGTTCATGCTGTCTTGCAGAGTGAGTCAGGTGTAGTAGAGTGGATTAGTTCCTGCAAGAGCAAGTGGTTGGCTCCTCCCTTATCTCTTCTCTTGCTTCCTTGTGCATGCACCGGTGTGCTCCTGGTTACCTTTCCAGTTCTCTGCCATGCTGTGGTACAACCAGGGGGAGCTCTCCAGGGTGCTGGTGCCAGGCTGGTTTGGATCCTCTGGTCATCAGAATCATGAACCAAATAAACCTCTTTACAAAGTACCCAATCATACAAAAGGGACAAGACAACGAAATGAAATAAGGAAGAGAAAAAAGATCAAATGGGGGGTACATTAGTGAGCAGATGACTGCTGTGGGAAACCCCAGCTCCCAGAGATGCTGCTTAGTTTAGGTGGAAATACAAGCATAAAAACTGCTCGTGTACATGATAAAAATAAACCTGTATTTGTTGACGTCATGGCGAGTCAGGTGTTCTCCTACTTGCACATATTTCTAACTTATACAATCTAATGCAGACATGGACACACAAAAGAAAAATTAGTAATGTTAAATAAATATGATGAGAGAGGGATGTGCCCATCTCTTGGTAAGAACATCCTATCAAAGCCCTATTTACTGTCCAGACCTGTAGTCTGTCCCTTGCAGTCTGCACCCCATGCAAGTCCCAGTGGCATCTTGTCTTCACACAGGCCCTCACTCTGTCCCTGCCCTGTCTGGGGAGCTCCTCTGACATTAGCCTCACTTAGGATACTCTCCTGCTTGCTTGCTCCACTTACCTCCAAGATCTGTCTCTGGTGGTATTTCCTTTGCTTCTCTAAGACTCTCCCTACATTATAGGGAAGATAGCTGAACTCCTCTGGGACTTGGTACTGAAGCATCAGTCACTTTAAAAAAACTGGCTCGGTGAGCTGGGGATGTAGCTCTGTGGTTGAGCAATTTCCTAGTACCTGTAAGGCTCCACGTTAAAGCCCCAGCAAAAAACACACACGCACACACACACACACACACACACACACACACACACACACACACACACCTGGCCAGGTGATTCTAATGTTAATCACAATGAAGAACTAATGCACTGGGACAGGAGGCAGCAAAGAGGAGTACTCCATGAAGTGTCAAAATCTTGTTACAGAATAAAGAGACGAGAAGGTGAGGTAAAACCCAGTTAAAGATAACTTCCTGACTGGAAAAGCTAAAACAAATCGTGGTGTTTCTAAAAGGGTCCTGGAATATAGAGAGCATGAGATCAATGAAGAAGGTAGACAATTTCTGAAAGGTAAAGGAAGGAGCAAGGGCAAGTTCATTGGCAAGATATGAGGCGTAAGAAAGAAGTCAGATTAAATGGGTGGTTTCTGAGTGAAAGTTTGCTAATTGAGGGTTGTGATCTAGTAATTTGGATTTTTTAAAAAAATTTAGGGCTCATTTGGAAATAATTACAAAGGCAAATGCAGATACTAGCCAAGATTCTATAGTGACATAACCATGTAGAATAGGATTAATGGGATCCTTGTTCTTACAGGAAAGATGGTTACTGCTCACGGAATACCCATGTGGTTCTCATTTCTCAGTTCCATTGTAATGGGTACCTTGAGCAAATTTTGGCTATTATCTGTGAGCTCAAGAAGCTTGCTTATTTCTAGGCTGAAGCATCAAGTACATGACATGAGACCTTCTAGCTCCCTTTCTCTGCATTTTGAGATAGTGGAGTACTGTTTTGTCTAAATCCGTGAGTGATTACGTGGAGTACAGGCAGCCCCTCTTATAGCCCATGTGGACATAGCATGAGTGAGAAATAAACATTTATTTGTTAAGCTGCTGAGGTTTAGGGCTTAAGTTGTTAATACAGATAACTTAGCTCATCCTGAAGAACCCAGCTTGTTTGGTGTAAGAGAAAACAAAAATCATGATGGAAGAGGACACTATGCTTTGATGAGATAAGATTGAATTTTATAGCTTCTCTAAATAATATCATGGTAAGAACTAAATAATTTTGGAACTGGAACACAGTTAAGAGGAATTATGATAAAAGAGATTGAACACTTGGCTGGGTTTCTTTAACAACCATTTCCATCTCCTTACAAAGAGGAAGGAGTTGTTAAAGTCTATCATGTAGTAATTCACATATCCGCTACAAACTCAAGTATTTGTAGGATCCTTCAACCTATTACTAAGTGTATTCATTAAGTGCCTACTGTGTGCAGATCGATGAAGTAGGTATTATGGGAAGATGTAAAAATATTATGAGGAA
>PVLC010003575.1:39248-95606 GCA_004027655.1 Graphiurus murinus | reverse complement strand
AATCCATTCATCTGTAGTTGGACATCTTGGCTGCTTCCATAGTTTGGCTATTGTGAATTGAGCTGCTATAAACATAGATACACATGCATCGTTCTGATAATTTGGTTTCCATTCTGTTGGGTATATACCCAGTAGTGGTATTGCTGGGTCATATGGTAGGTTCACTCCCAATCGTCTGAGGATCCTCCATACTGTCTTCTACAGTGGTTGCACAAGTTTGCAATCCCACCAACAATGTACTAGGGTTCCCACTTCTCCACACCCTCGCCAGCAGGTTCACTATGGTTTTGATTTGCGTTTCCCATTTCCTTGTATGATTGGTGTTTCTTTATGTACCCATTGGCCAGTTATAAGTCTTCTTGTATCCATGACCCATTTTAAAATCAGGTTAATGTTTTTTTGCTTGCTTTTTTTTTCTTTTGCTATTAGGTTATTATTATTTTTTTTTAGTTTCACATAGATTCTAGATAGCCCCTTTTTGGATGAATAGCTCACAAATAGTTTCTCCCATTCAACAGGTTGTCTGATCTCTGGGATAATTTTTTTCCTTTGCTGTACAGTAGCTCCTTAGTTTGATATAATCCCATTTGTCTGTTTTTGCTTTCATTGCTTGTGCTTTTGAGGCCTCTATTCCAGTGTCTTTCATTGTTTCCCCCTATGCTTTCTTTTAGTAGTTTCATAATTTCTGGAGCTACATTTAGGTTATCTGACCCATTTTGAGTTGCTTTTATAATTGGAGAAGTAGGGGTCTCGATTCATTTTTTCTCGCACTGATTATTGAGACTGTCCTTTCTCCAATGTATGTTTTTGGCACCTTTGTCAAAGATCAATTAGCTATAAATATGTGAATTTATTTCTGGATTCTTTATCTGCTCCAGTGGTCCTGTCAGTTTTTATGTCTGTACTATGTTATTTAGGCTAGTCTAGTTTTGTAGTATGTTTTAGGTCAGGTGTGATGATTCTATCTTTGACTATTTTGCTTGAGATTAATGTGGTAATTCAGGCTCTTGTTATGCATATGAATTTTTGGACTATTTATCTGGCTTTGTGAAGAATGTAAATTGGTATTTTGATGGGGGTTACATAATCTCTAGATTGCTTTGGGTAGTATAGACATTTTAAGAATGTCAATTTTTTCAACCCATAAACATGAAATATCTTCCCATGTTTTTGTGTATCCATTTTCATTTCTCCAGCACTTTGTAATTTTCATTGCAGATGTATTTTACTTCCTAGGTTAAATTTATTCTTAAGCATGTATGTTTGTAGCTATTATGAATTGACTTCCTTTCTTGATTTTTTTTCATAATCAAATTTTTAATTGTTGTATAAAAATGCTACTAATTTTTGTATGTTGATTTTGTAGCCTGTAACTTTACTTAATGAATGACTTGCAAATTTCTTCCTTATCTGATTTTTTGGAGTAGTTTGAGAATAATTGGTCTTTGTTTTTCTTTAGAAATTAGCTAAAACTCAAAACTGGAGACATGCAGTTCTAGGCTTTTCTTTATTGTGAGATTGTGAGACTTTTTTTTTTGGCAGTACTTGGAGATTGAACTCAGGGGTGTTCTACCTTTGAGCTATAACCCCAGCTCTATTTTTTATTCTTTATTTTGAAACCAGGTCTCACTAAATTGTGGAGTGCCTCACTAGATAGCTGAGTCTGGCCTCAAACCCATATCTTCTGGTCTCATCCTCCCAAATGCTGGGATTACAAGCATGCGCCACCATGCCCGGCTTGTGAGACTTCTTATAACTGAATCATTTTCATAACTCATTATTGGTCTATTTGAGTACTCAATATCTTTCTGGTTCAATTTTGTCAGGTCTTATATGTCCAGAAATTTCTTTTTTTTTTACACTTTCCAATTTATTGATATATAATTATTCAATATTATATTCCCCAATGATTCTTTGTATTTCTGTAGTATCAGTTGTAAGGTCTCCTTTTTTCATTTTATTTATTTGAATCTTCTCTTTTTTTCTTAAGTAATTTAACAAAAAGTTTGTCAATTTTGCTTTGTTTTTTAACCAAAAGTCTAATATTTTTTTTAACTTATTCTGAGGATTGAGTCAAGGGCCTTGTGCATGCTAGGCAAGTACCTACCATCAAACTATATTCTTAGTCTTTTTTGTCCTTTCATATAGTGTTTGTCTTAACATCTATTTTATCTGATGTAAGTAGAGCTCCTCTGCTTCTCTTAGGTTTACTTTTGCTTGGAATATTTGCTTCCATTCGTTCACTTTCAGTCTTTCTGTGTCTTTTCTGGTGAAATGAGTTTCTTTTAGGCTTTGTATTTTTGGGTCCTATTTTTCAAGCCATTTAGTTGGTCTAAATATGTGTGTATATGTGTATGTGAGACTAGGGATTGAACCCAGGGTCATTTTATTATTGAGTTATACCCCCTGTCCTGTCTATTTATTTATTAGTCTGAAACAAAGTTTTGCTATGTTACTGTACACTGGCCTTGAACCTGCAATCCACTTGTCTCAGCTTCTCAAATACTGGGATTATAGGAATGTGCATTGCACTGGCTCGTCTAAATCTTTTAGCTGGGGGATTTCATTCATATTTATTCAAGGGTACTAAGTATAAATAAAGACACACTCTTATCTCTGTTAATTTTGTGGGTTATCTTGCATATTGTTTTTTCCTTTCTGTGTTATTCTTCATCTTTGGGCCTTCATGATTTTCTATATTAATAAGATTTATTTTCTCTAGTTTATATATTTGCTCTACTAGTGAGTTTTATATTTTTACATGTTTTGTGATGTCTTTTACTTCTAGTACAGGAGTTCCTTTAGCATTTTTTGCAAGGTTAGTCTGGTGGTAATGAATTCATTGAACTTTTGCTTGTCTTGGAAAGACTTCATTTACCCTTCATTTCTGAAGGGTAGCTTTGCTGGGTAAAATATTCTTGGTTTGGGATTTTTTTTTCTTACAGAAATTTTAATACATCTTATCATTCTGTCCTGAACTGTAAGGTTTATATTGAGACATCTGTTGTTAGTCTGATAGAGATTGTTTCTTGTGTGACTTGATACTTTTCTCCTAGTATTTTTTAGAATCTTCTTTGTTTTGTCATTTTGACAGTTTGGCTATGATATATCTCAAGACCTTTTTTGTCAAAATTATTTGAATTCCTTTGAGTTTCCTGGACTTGGATACCTGTATCTTTTCCTATAGTTTGGAAAGGCAATAGCTGTTATTTTGCTTAAAAGTTTTTATATGCTGGTTCCCTCCCTTCTTCTGAAATATCCATAATATAAATATTTGTTGGCTTCATTCTGTTCCACAAATCTTGTTGGCTCTCTTTATATGTTTAGTTACTTTTAACTATTTTCCAACTGGATTATTTGAAAAGACCTATCTCTAAGCTCAGAGATAATTTCTTCTGCTTGATTTATTCTACTTTTGAGGCTCTTGATTGCATTTTATTTCATTGATTGAGTTTTTCAGATCCGGAAATGTTTGGTTCTTTTTTATGAGCTCTATGTCTTTTCTGACTTTCTCCTATTGATCATATATTGTTTTCCTAATTTTGTTGAATTGTGGATTTGTGTTCTCTTGTTTTACATTGACTTTCCTTAAAATCACTATGCCAATCATTTTGGGCACTTTATAAATTTTCTTTTCTGTGGGGTCTGTTGCTAGAGTGTTTTTTAAAAATATATTAGAGGCATTGTGTTGCTTTTTTTTTCATGTTTCTCATGTCCCTGCATTGATATTTGTACACTTGGTAGATCAGTTGTTCCTGCCAGTTTTATAGGTTGACTTTCATAATACAGACTTTTTCTGGGAGATATGTCCTAGGGTGTTGTTTTGGTGGTCTCTATTGGCTTTGGTTCCAGGCAGGTAGTGTCTATGTAGCTTTTTCAGCTATAATCCTCATTGGTGATGCCTGTGGTTATCCCAGTGGCCTAGGCTTAAGGGTTTTGTGGGATCAGTCTGTCAGCTGAGATACAACTGTTTTGGTTGGGACTGGTTTTACCAGTGGCTCTAAATTTGGAAAACCCACCTGTAATTTCAGGGTGCTCTTTAGTTTTCATAAGTCACATGGGGGCAAGATGCCTCCAGTGGGCCCAGGCCTGCATGGCATAGTGTGCCTGGTAGAGAGGGCTGGGTGCCTATCAGTGTCTAAGCACCTCCTAGGCACCAGCCTGTACTGTGGCATCCATCAGTGCATCAGTGCCTGAGGACTGTGTGGATGCCTTCTCTGGCCCTTGAGGGGCCAACCTCCTCGGGGTGTTCTCCTCAGCTGTTTCCCAGGCTATGGTGTCAATAGGGGTTACCTAGAGCCTCCTGGTGGTTTTGGACTGATGAGCTTGCTCAAGGTGGATTGTGCAGCTGCTTCCTGTGTTCCTCTTTAAGCTGAGCCACTCAGGGCAGGCTGCCTGGCTGCTCCCCGGGACCACAGAAGGATGAGTATGGCCACTTGGCTGGCTCACAGGGTCAAACAGACTGCTGTTGGGGGACACTCTCCTGACTGCCTCACGGGACTCTGGAGGGCAGGTTTTTGCAATGATACTGTCCAGTAGGGGCCTGGGAAGAGAAGGGTGCAACATGGGCTGGGCTTCTCTTTCGGGGCAGTGCAGCAGTCTGAATCCTTCAGCAACTCTGAAAACAGGGCCGAACAACGAGTACTGCAGGCTTCTCCACCTGCAAATACTCCAGCTGTCTGTGGTGTCAGTGAGTAACACTAGGGTCCTTCTGCTTATTGTTTCCCCACTGTGTGAAGTTCAGGTTGGTTCAATTGATCTTGACTGGAGAAATAGGACAGTAGATGATGTATTAGTAGTTTCTACTTTTAAGACCATCACAAGTCTCCATGCTTTACAACATCTCTGCCTCCCTCCTCCCCCTGCTCTTTGTTGTTCTGCCTCTAACACTCAAGGGGGAATGGGGCTTTTTATTTGTTTAGGTTCTTTTGGTTGGAATAAAGCATACCAGGTGCCTCTAGTCAGCTATCTTGCTGTTGTCTGCTTTTTTTCTTTAATGGGTATGTGATGAGAGAAGCTATTCTGTTCATCCCAATAATGAAATAAAATAAGACTCTGATAGTAGAGACTGTTATCCAATATGGAAAGTTAAGGTGTATTTTATCTTGCTGTAGTCTTATTGGAGAGGAGCGATAGGGAGATGAATATGATCACTGCATTACACACATTATATATAAATACATTTAATAGAGAAGACATCTTTTTAGAAATATGTAAAAAAATTTTCAACATTAGCAATCGGGGAAATGGAAGCCAAAACTACACTGATATTCCATTCAACTCCAGTTAAAATAGCAGTCATCAAGAATACAAACAATAATAAATTCTGGTGAAGATATGGGGAAATAGGAACTCTTATACAGTGTTGGTGAGACTGTAAATTAGTATAACCCCTATTAAGATCAGTATGGAAGTTCCTCAAAAGACTAGGAATGGAACCACCATGTGATCCAGCAATACCACAAGTTGATATCTTCCCAGAAGTATTAAAGTAAGAAAACTATAGTGATACATGTATACCCTATTATAGAAACACAATTCGCAATAGCCAAATTATGGAATCAACCTAGATGTCTGTCAACAGATGACCGGATAAAGAAAATGTGGTATATACGCACAGTGGAATTTTACTCGGCCATAAGGAAGAACAAAATCGTGCCACTTGCAGGAAAATATATGGAAATAGAGAACATTGTGCTGAGTGAGATCAGTCCGTCTCAGAAAGTCAAGGGCCATATACTTTCTTTCATATGGAGAAGCTAGAGAGAAAATAGGAAAGAGGATACTTCATAAAAATGAGAGGAGAGACCAGTGGAAGGGTAATGGAGGGAGGAGGAAAGGGGAGAAATGAGGCTTGAGAAAGGATGCAGACCAAGCAATGTTATGTTCATATGTGAAGGTATCACTACCAATCTCACTAGTAGGTATAGGGAGGTAAGAATGGGTGGGGTGCAGAGGGAAATATACCAAGAAATATCATGTGCATATATGAATACATCACTTTGAATCTTACTATGATGTGTACTTATAATGCACCAGTAAGAGTATATTAAAAAGCAAATTAAAATTTCATCTGAGAATAGCTATTTCTCACAGACATTATATAAGATGAAAAATTTGGATGTTTCCTTCCTAGCGTAGATATTATTTTAAACTATAATATGAATTTGGGCATAAAAAATAGTTACAATTACCTAATAAGTGTAGTTATACTGTGCCATCCCTTCTGCCTGTGATTAAAGTTGCTCCCTTTAAAGTGGGTAACTTTGAAACTTTTAACCTACATTTAACCAACCAGGGGATTCCACATTTAACCAAAAATTTTTTTTGAATGCTTAAACCTGATTTACTGTACCAGTCAATTTGTGTTTGTGTGTGAGTCTGTAAGAAAAACCAGTCTCATTAAATAAGTCACCATGATAAACAAAACTGTTCTTCTCCAGCGTACGTATTTGTATATACAGGTTTGATCCTGAATGATTCTGGGTATTTATGAAAGTTAATTTCAGCCACAGAAGATTTTCTGACATTGATGTCAGAGAAATGTGTTGTAGTCTCAATGTAGTACAAAAGGAGTAGTTCCAAAACCTCTGCAATAACCACACTGTATTTGGAAGACTAATCTCCTTAAGAGGACTTATATATGTGCTTACTAACTCTTTAAAGGATGAGTATAACTTACCTACAGTAAAATATACAAGCCATAAGTGTACGGTTCAACAGGCTTTGAAAATTGAATGTGCCAGGGTGACCTACAACCCCATGAAAATATAGACCACTCACTACCACAGGGCTTCTCCTCCTTTCTATCATTCCTTGAAGTAAAACTGTACCGCCATTCAGGAACCCGCTTCCCTGATTTCTTTCATGGTAGGTTAGTAACAACTACTCCAGAATTTCATAGAAATGGCATAATGGCATGGCCTCATCAGGAATGCCCTCTATTATTTCTAGCATTTTCCCCTTCAACATAATGTTTTTTTTTTTTTTTTGAGATTCATCCATGATGTTGCATGAATCAGCAGCTCATTCCTTTTTATTGCTGAGAATAAATGCTTTTGATATGAGCTCTCCTTTTATTATGAGACTTCAAACTATGTGTGGAGACTAATGTCACATTTAAGGATTTTCTCCTCCATGGGGACTAATTTGTACGATAACCCATCATGTTATATAAGGTATTTCTATTTAAAAAATTCTAATCACAATGACAACTGAAAGCTCACATATAAATATTTAGTATAAAATTGTATCAGTCTTAGGATTTTTAATAGATATATACTGAATATTAATTTTAAGGAGTCAATAATTATTGGGGGCCTACCATATGAAGGATATAGCACAATATGATTTTTTTCATGTTTTCAAATGATATAAAGGCTTTAAAGAAATGAGGCTTTAGTAACTGATTTAACCTATATTTGCCTATAATTGATAATTGTTAGTTTTAGTATTAGTCTGTCACCTTACAGGGTCATGAAAATGGAAAAAATAAAGGTTGTGAAGATGTTAAGATCTGCAGGAAAGAAAGGTACTGCGAAAAGGGAGTTCTGATGCAGCATTTTTCAGAAACAATTTGTCCTGGAGGCTTTCCTTCCTGCTTGTTGTTGAAAAATGGACTCCATGGGGTTGAAGCATCATGGAGATTTTAATTAAGTTTTAATTAAATGTTTTCCATGGTTTGCATAATAAGGAGATAATATCAAATCTAATTCCTGCAAAATCTAACATGCATCTGGGCAGTCAACACATGAGGAATCTCTAAGCATCCACACAATGTAGTACTATTTCTATTAAGTGTATTTTAAAAGGATGATCTTCACATTGTCTCTAATTATGTTTTCTAGAATTGGTGAACTCAGTAGAACACTACAGGAGAGAAATATTTGCTTCCCTTGCCACTTCAAATTTCATTGGTTACCTAGAATGGCAATTTAATAACTTAATCTCTCTGAAATTAATTATAGTTTCATTTTTGCTTACTTAAAAATATCTAACTCATGGATTTTTAGAAGCCTGAAGAGGTAGAATATAAAGTTTTGTCACTTTAAACCTTGTGAACATGGTAGAAGCAGTTTGAATGATTTTTTCTCTGTAAGCAGGGATAATGCTGTAAGTCCATACAGTTCTGGACATGGCTGGCCTGAGGTAGTGTCTTATAGTATTTCATTGTCAAACATTAGTCCTTACAGCCAAATGAAGTTATTAGACATAACCTCAAAGACTGAGCAGCAATATTGAACATTTAACACATATTATAGTTTTGTCATTTTTCAATTTTTCATATACTATAAGCCTTAAGCAAGTGAAAGTGCCCTGTGCATTTCTTGACCTTTGACAGACTCTAGTTTAAAAGCCTGTAACATGTAATGATGTAACCCAATTAACCAAATATGTACTGAACTTTTGCTACTTGCCAAGGATTGTATTAACTACTAGGAATGCAAAGAGAAATAATGCAAGATTTCTCACTTCATTTCCCTATTCAGTTTTACCCCTCCCCTTACTCCTTTTAGCTTTCATTCAGTATGTGTTTATACCCCTAATTTCAAGGCCTCTGTTTTCACTATAAATAAATAAATTGAACTAAATTGTTTCTAAAATCTCTTCTAATCCTGCAGTTCTATGCCTTCAAAATCTATGCTTTAAATACTAACATGAATATGTGTAAATATTGAAACAGGGTTTGCTTAGAAATGCAACATGCTTGAAATTATTCTATATAATTTCAAAATACTAGGCTTCCAAGTCAGACAGACATAACTACAAACCTTTACTACTTGGGTAAGCTACCAAATCTCTTTGAATTTAGTCTGCATAGAAATCCTTAAAATGGGGTTAAAAAGCCAGGCGTGGTGGCGCACGCTTCTAATCCCAGCATTCGGGAGGCTGAGACCGGAGGATCCGGGTTCTCGGCCAGCCTCAGCTACCTAGTGAGGCACTCCGAAACTTAGTGAGACTGGGTTTCAGAATAAAAATAGGGTTGGGGGTATAGCTCGAAGGTAGAATGCCCCTGAGTTCAATCCCCAGTACCGCAAAAAAAAAAAAAAAAAAAAAAAAAAAAAAAAAAAAAAAAAAAAAAAAAAAGGGGTTAAAAATACTACTTTATTTCACAATGTATTATGAGGAATAAATAAAATAATACATGTAAAGCACTTAAACAGTTGTATTCAGAATATAATGGGCTTGAAATAACTATTAGTCATCATTATTTATGTGCCATTAATAGATGTAATTTGCCTATCTGGAAAAAATATTTCCTAAAGTAAATTGCATTTCTCTTTATTTTATAAGAGATATAAGAGGACTTGGTGATGGTGATAAGAACATCTATATTCTGCCTATTCTAGTCATGTTTCTGTGAAGAACAATACTCTGAGGTTCTTGGTTGGCGGAAGAGCTTAGCACAGTAGAACTTGTGTTTTGTATCTCGTATCCTGATAGCTCAGCACAGTGCTGAGCTCAGCAATTCTGTTTTTTTTTTTTCTTTTTTCTTTTTTTTTTTTTTTTTTTTTTTTTTTTTTTTTTTTTTTTTTTTTTGCTAAAGGGTTAGAGAAATGGTTGACTGAGTGACTAAATGAATATGATTCCATGGAATCATCTGTTATTAATACACTAGATAAAAAACAAAGTTTTGCCCAAGACAACATTAGCAAATGGTTGAATAGAGACCAGACTCCATATTTGTCTACATGTCTGTTTTTCCGTCCATAATTTTCTAATCCTCTATTTCCTACAAAAATAAAAATACATGAATGTGTTGCATTATAGTGACTTCCTAAAATGTGATGCAATCATATGTTTACTTATTCATAGCAAGAATCCCAAGTACCGATGGAAGCAGCTAGCATTAGTTTTATATTCAGAACATGTGTGCCTAGGAGAAAACAGATGACCTGGGAGGTGCTGCTCCCCCAAAGTTATAATGCCACTCCATCTACTCAGTCCATGATGGGCTGGGGAATCTGAGATGAACCCTCCAGCAGTGCCCTGGGGCTCTTTTGTACTCCCCTGGACTTGTAATGATTACAGAAACCCCTTAAGAAGATTCCTTTTGAGATCTTGAGATAAAAACCAGAGTGTATATCATTAAAAGTTCTAACATTGGGCCAAATTCATACTTCCCTTTCTGTATATTTGATCTGAGTTTGGGCCAGAAGCATGTTGTACTCTTAGAACAGCTGCTGGGGTAGGAAAGGGTATACCCGAGAGAGATGGAGATTGAGAATTATGAACTAAAATCAGCATTAGTGAAGCTACTTTAGCAGCTGGGTGTAAAGGCGGATTGTGATTTCTAGCATGATAATGTACCAGTATTTATTGGTCTGGTGTTTTAAATTAGGCATATCTTAATGTATTAAACTTGGAAATATATATCCTTCAGATGCCCCTTTGCCATATTTTGTGTGTGGAGTTAGACAGCAAGTAGAAAAATAATAGAGAACTAAAAATCTGCCAGTAGGAAAATCGGTTGAAGTAACCCAGATGCTTCTGCCATTTTAAAGGTCAAATCTGGTTGGCTCATAAAGCCCAGAGCAGTGTGAGAGGAGATGTTTAATAAATCTTAGAATTTTGTAGTAGAAGAAAAGTGGTGAATTTACAGACCTTAAGCTTGGTTGCTTGGATTGTCACGTTATGCCATCTAAGAGTGGAAAAGATTTCTTCCAGCTGTAAAATTGTGGGTTAAAAGAAATGTCACACTTTAACTGTTTTTTTTTCTATTTAAATGAGTATCCATATGCTCTGAATGTTACCAGATTTTCAGGCGTTAGAGAGTGAGGGCTTTTTATTCATAGGGCAGGCTTTGTAGGAGCCACTATAGTGCAAATTCATCCTCATAACTGCTAACATACGCACACTTCTCTTTGGAAATATCAGCTCTTAGGTAGCAAGAATAATTTCGCTGTGGCTTTCATAGCTTTTGGCTTTTGTCAGAAAGATCCATAAAGTGCAGAGGTCATGATGCATTGCTTCAGTGACACGAACACTTGTCCCTTAGGATTGACATTTCAGGAACTTCTTCATGTGTTACAAAGCCACATGCAGAGAGTGTTTGAAAGTCACTGGATAGCTGACTTCAGCCACAGGGAAAGTGACAGGGACCTGGAATAAAGCCTTTTCAGTTGAAACCTTTAGGTATAATTAGATTATTCCAGCAGGTAGTGGATTCATGTCAATCGAGCCATCTCAGGAGGATGCAGGGAGCGGCCAGCATCGCACGGCAGCTTCCACTGACTGGTTGCCACTGAACTCCAAGTTCACATCAGGGACCTTTTGAACTGCCTTCAGGGTGTGGGCATAAGAAAGCAGCAGGCTCAAGAGACATTTTAAAGATTCATTCTCCTCTGAGTTCACCCGAGAGATTCAGAGGACTTGGGATGGTGGAGGCAATTGTGTGGTCCTCTGAAATGTGAACTCTCTATAAAATACTGACATAACACAGCGAGCTATTCTGGTACTGGGACATTAGTGAGCCAATACTGGTATGACAAAATGTTTATTAAATGTTGGTCTGCAGTATAGTGAATTATATTGAAATATACATAAAATATTGGTGTTCAAACATGGCTGATAAGGGTTAATTGTGTTTACATAATCTGCTTGGGCATCATCATTATAGGAGGTATGATATTTTAAAATACTTTAACTGGTGCATTTCAATTTTACGTCATAGTGAGATATGAAGTGATCTGTTCATACATGTGTACATCACATGATATATTACCTCCACATCAACCAGGATTCCCTTTCCTCCCTCTCTGTGTATGTTAGTGAGATTGGCACCTTCATGTATACACATAACATTGGTTGGGCTGATTCCTTTCTCAATCCTCCTTCTTTCCCTCTCCCTACCCCAGTCCCCTTTTACTGTTCTGTTGGTCTTTCTCCTGGTTTATCTGAAGTCCCTTTTTATTCCTAATTTCTCTCTAGCTTTCAAGTATGAGAGAAAATATACCCCTAAACTTTTGGGAGACTGGCTGATCTCACTTAACATGAAATTCTCTAATTCCTTCCATTAAATGGGAGGCGTGTTTTTAAAGGGACAGTTCCATCATATGATTAATCATTAGTTTTTCTGTGCAAAAATATTTTGAAGGATTTTGGGATGAACATGCTAGTTGCCTACCCATTGTCTACTTGCTGCCTTTGTTGTCTAGCCTCAGACAATGCTAGCCTTTTGTGGCATTGGTATTCCTGGTTTCCCAGCCTTGGGGCCCATTTCAGGCCACTGAGGTCTAAGAGGAAGTAAGTAGCTCTTGAAAATCCCTTATTTTCCGCAGGAAATGGAGTATCTATTCTTGGCATTTCAGCTTTCATCTTCCGGCTTACTGCCTCATCTAGAAATTGAAAGAGTGAATACAATTACCTTACACTTCTAGTTATCAACAATAAATAAGAGCTTAGCTTTTAGGACATTTCTGAATAATGGTTACAAAGTGGCTGCTACACCTCCCGGTATGAATTCTATTTATTTTTATTTTGTATCTCCTGTCTGCGTGCCTACCCCCAGCCTCCACCCCTCTCTGCTTAGCCATGCTTTCCAGGCTGTTCTTGAACTCCTGGATTAGAGCAATCCTCCTGCCTCAGCCTCTAGAGTAGCTTGGACCACAGTGTACACCACTGCACCCAGCTCTTGCTTCCACTTTCAACTCATTGACCACAACTAGTTCACGTGCCTAGAAAGGCAGGGCAAAAACAGAACTTTTTCTGGATCCCAGGTATCTCTATTTAGTGTTGAACCTATGAGTTTAATGGCCTATCTCTGTACTTTTGTTATTTGTTTAGAACATTGTAGTAATATTTTATCTTATTTGCAGCTGAACATATTCCTAAATAATATAGTTAGGGGACTGGGAGTATAACTCAGTGGTAGTGCACTTGCAGAGCAGGTGTAAGAGGCTAGGTTCGATCTCCAACATTGCAACAAAGAAACAAACAAACAAATAAACAAACACGATAGATATTTGGTGTTTAGGAAAGAATTTGGTGACTTATGAAGTAGTGAAAGGACTGATGTGTCTGAAGTGGATAGCTATTCCCTAGCATAGTGGAGTGTAGGTGATTAAATCCATAAAGGACTTTATTATAAAATGAGACTCTATCCTAACATCATTTTAGGTATTATGAATAAAAAATCACAGCTAAAATTTTTTTTTTGCTGACCTATTTGTTTTCTAAAAACAACCTCTTAACAAGGATCTAGAGAACTTTAGATATGTAACCAACTCTTATGTAAGCAAATTGATAGGAGATAATCCAAAATATTAATTTTAAAACATTGATGCTCATATTTATCAGTCAGGGAATGTTTTGCAACACATTTACTTGCTTTGCACTGACCAGAAGGGCCCATGACTATAGTAGTGAAGTTAATTCATCTATGGATTATTAATGATTAATTTTATATAACTCAATGGGTAGTAACCCAATGTTCTAGAAAGTATTTGCTTCTTTGTTTAAATTTAGATTAGCTACATTTAACACATTTTAGATGTGTTCTCTAGTTTTAGATGTTCGACTTTCAGAGTCCATATAGTTCTTTGAAGGAGATTCTAGTAGTGTATTTTAGCAAGATTTGGCCTTAAGACCAGTGGATTTGAAATACTTCAGTAGCCCAAAGAGGAACTGATTTAGAAATGACAAATTTCCTATCCAATAAGCCACTGTCCTGAGTCTAAAAATGTATCAGTCTGGTGTGTCAAATGCTTTTTCACATTCAGCTTCATGCTGGTGACTATTTCATTATTGCAGCGGAGCCCGATGTGGGTGAGATGTTTCAAATACCAACAGTGAGGAAATCTGGTTCTTTCAAGTCAGTGTTTTTGGCTGAGGCTACAGAGCTTCCCAGAGGTGTCTGTTATAAAGCAACATGCAGGACTTGGCAGCAAGTTAGAGATAACAAGACTTCCATCCCAAAGACCGTCCAAGCTGCATGCTAAATTTTGCCCATCTGTCACCAGTCTCCTCTGTCCTGTGTCAGAGTCAAATTTGGAAACAGGCGACATTGGAGGTACTTGTTATTCCTGGCAGAACAAAACCCAAAGGTCTTATTGTTCATGACAGTTCAGACGTATTTGAGCAGTAATTACTGTTCGTATAGATTTCCTCGTGGTGATCTTCCCTTTCATGAGCTTCCATCTCCTCTGGAGTGGCCCTGTGTGCAGGATACTATTAAAAACAATGAGAGGTGATGCAACAGATTGGTTTTTTTAAATTACTTTATGTGAAAGTCAAAGAATTTTATTATATACCTAACATTTGATTGGACAATATTTGTTACTTATTTATCAAGCAGACAAGGGTAAGAACCATAGAGCTGTAACTTTATTTTCAGAGAACTGTGGTTGAAAACATATTAATTTTTTTAGATATCATTGAAAATGTTATATTAAAACTTATTTATTTACATAGTATAATAAATATGGGTGGATCTCAGAAATAATGTTGAGTAAAAGAAACCAGACACAACAAAATATATACAGTATGATTTCTTTTACATAAAGTTCAGAAACAGGCAAAACTAGTGTGTGGTCTAAGAAATTAGAGTATTGCTTACCCTTAGGTTAGTAGCTATAAGGGGGGAAGGTAGGGGGTTCTAGGCCATTAATCTTCTTTCTTATCCAGCTAACATTTACGTAATGTGTTCATGCTATGAAAACTTATCCGGCTTTATGTTGACAGTTTGACTATCATTCTTCAATTGAAAAAATAGGAAGAATTACATTGTATAGTCAGTTAACAATTCATATAATTTAAAAACACCCAAAACCTCAAATCGAGATAATTATATCTCCACACCATTCAGAATTTCTGCCGGGTACAATGGTACTCATTTACGGAACGGATCTCCTGCCAGGGAGCTAAATGCTCAGGTCACCTTAGTTCATGGAGTGATGACACTGATTTTGAGGTGCTGATTATCCCCAATTGCTAAGCAGGACTTGGGACTTGGAGACACAGGCAGAATGTTCAAGGAGGAAGAGCTTGTCACATGCTTCCGCGTTGTCACAGTTGCACAGGGGCACACGGTGTTAATTTTGGCCTCTCGATTTAGTTTTTGTGTTGGGGACAGGGAGTTTTCTTTCTGAGTTTAACTTTCTGTTCTCATGATAACCAGTGATTGTAATTGCAAACATTTTGCTCTCAATCTGTACTTAGAATTTGGAGAACTCAAGAAGGAATCAAATAGAAGGCAGCAATAGTGGAGCGAGTCATAGTTCACAGACACCCACAACAGGTAAATCTGGGGATGTTTTGGTTGTCAGTCTCAAACTTATTTTCCATTGTTTTAGGAAGTTATTTCCTATTTTTTCTTTGTGCTTCTAAAGTGTGTGTTTGAGAGGAAAATAATGAGTGATGTTAAGATAAAAAACTTTAAATTTAAGAGTAGTTTTTAATTTATTAGGGCAATATTGGGTAATTAGGTTTTGATAAACCTGGTAGTCTAAGTAACCATATTTTATTTCTCATTAGCAAATTGATTTCCTCCCTTGTAGTACTGGTGAAGGGATAAGAGCTAAGGAAAAAGCAACATGAGCTAGGTAGGCCTATGTCGTGTGGGAGATAAGCCTTAACTTTTGTGCAAGTCAGAATTGAGGTAGAAGAACTGAAACATTTATGTTGAAAAGCTCTATCTCACTCCATTTTACCCTCATGATTCTATAAAGTTGGTATCATTGCCACGTCCATCTATAGATTAGGGTCCATCTAAAGATTAGAGGCAAGCTGGGCATGGTGGCGCACGCTTGTAATCCCAGCATTCGGGAGGCTGAGACCGGAGGATCCAGGTTCGTGGCCAGCCTCAGCTATCTAGTGAGGCACTTCGCAACTTAGTGAGACTCGGTTTCAAAATAAATAATAAAAAATAGGGCATAGGGCTAGAGGTATAGCTCGGAGGTAGAATGCCCCTGAGTTCAATCCCCAGTACCGCCAAAAAAAAAAAAAAAAAAATAAATAAAAAATAAAAAAAATAAAGATTAGAGGCTATTTGTACAAACAGTTACTTAGTAACAGTCTGTGGGAATGAAAGGGAGGGAGGAGTTAATTATAACAAGATAAATTGAGAGTGACTTATAAAGGGAATGAATGAGTTAGGTTATTAAGGAGGAAGTAAGATTTAAGCAGGAAGAAGTCAGGGGAAGGGCACTGTTGTTGAATGTGCTCTGTGAGCCAAAAGCCTAAATTCAGTAGAAGCATGTCTTTTTGGGTCTGTGGTTAGTCATCCAAGGTGTGTGGATAATAGGTCTTGGCCACTGGAGTTTGATTAGCAATACAATTCTTTTTAAAGTACACCACAGAGGTTCTGGTAGAAGGAGAGATTCTTCCCGGTGTTAGGAGCACTTACACTGTGAAAGGAAGGGGACCATGGGATAGGTTATATGACTAAGTATAATGTGGGCTTGAGCTAGGATGGACTCTTCCTTTAACAGATTTCCTATATGATTGCTACTATAGAGAAATCTCAAGGACTCTCATAAGGGAATTTTATTGTAACCTATTTATTCACTATTTTGAGAATCTAGGGTTCTTTATAAATTTAATCAGATTATAGAAAAATTAAATGCAGTACTTTTTATTCAGATTATTTATTTTTATATAGACAAATTATGAAATAGAATTCTGAATTTCAAAACTTTGGCATTCAAGGTAGTTGAAGCAAATACAACTTGTGGTTTCACACACAGTGGTGGTTTCCTAATTTGCTTGCTTCCTACTTTGTATGCTTAGTATGTTTAACACTGAGAGCAGATTTTTCTATCCTCTATATTACAAGATTATTTTTCAGTAATAGTCATAGGATAATCAGTAGTATCATTTTTATTTGCTCCTTAGTTTTAAAACAACACTGAAATTATAGTATATATTTAATTTTAAGGCTTAATTCAAAAACTATAAAACATTCCACAAATATAATAAAATTTGTGGTTAGCTAATGAAAATGATATACCTTATAATTTGTACTGTTTTAAGTTTAAGACATAAATAAACATCCCAATTAGCCATATGGAATGACAGAATTAAAGTACTTGAAGCTTTGTTTGTTCTATACAAGGCTGTGTTGCTTTTGCTTATTTAGAATCTGCTGATCAAATGTAGGAATAGATAGTACTGCATGTGTTGGAGACATTGCACTTGAAGCAAAGCTTGAATGGTGCCCAACTATTGTCACATTAGGCTGGAAATGAACATAAGTAGTTTCAGGAATTAGTTGTATAAGTAGAAGTCAGTAGCATGTTGATTGGTTTCTGGACTTTTCCATAGACTACAATGTTAATGAAAATGTGCCAATTTGAAATATATATATATATATATATATATATGTATGACAATCATATATATGTATGTTTAATCATATATTCATTAGAATAATCATATATTCAAACAGAAAAGTACATAAATGATGTACGTATCTGATATATAACTATTATTATTAAACTCAATAATATCTGTACAATTGTTTAGAACTTAAACCAATACAACATTTTTCAAGGTATTTTATCACTAACATTTTCAAGGTTGCACATACATCATGATAATAAGAAGTTGACCAACATTTAGTGAACCTTATAAATGGTTTTAGATTATCTACAGGCAAAGAACCCCTTAACTGCTTGTGGCAGGGTTATACCGCTCCTCTTCTCTGCCTGTGTATTCCACTGCCTTCACCAGTGCCTTCTTTCCTCTGAAATGACTCCACCCTCCCACCCTGCCAGCTGCCCTGCATCCTCATTGCTTTTCTAGCTGCAAGCAGGTACCACATACACCAATTGATTCCTGACAGAGTGCCACATCCTTTCTCTGAACTTACAATGCACTGTTTCCATTACTTTGTAGACCACCATCTGGTACTAACTTTTCAAATATTGACACTGATGGTAGAATCTTACTAACTTTTCATCTTTCAGCACCTAGAATTAAACACTTTTCTTCTTAAACTAGCCAAACCAGCCATTAGACACATTATATTGTTTAAATAACAACAACAACAAACTATGACAGTAACCACATTTGTTTTTGTTTTTGTTGTTGTCATTATAGAAACTCAAAAGTAGAATGTGGAGGGAATTAATACACGAATGCCTCCAATTCAACATAATACTTAACCATATATTTTTTCCTAGCAAAATCTAAATTTATTTGGAATTTCTGTCCTCTAATATAAGACAAGGAACTCTGCCCTGATCTATCTCCACCCTTCTTTTTCTGCTTTCTAATGCCTGAAAATTGTGTTCTATTTATATTTTAAGCCCTCCAAATCAAGTTTTTATGGTTGATGTTTAATTAGAATTTCTAAAATATTTTATAATTACTTTTGTCATTTTTATATGCCTTATTTCTTCTTTTTGGGTCTTCTTTCATAAGTATATCCTTCAGTAATTATTTCAAGGAATGTCTGTTGGTGGTAAACTCTCCTTATCCATGTGTATCTGGAAGATTCTTTATCATCAGTGTTAAATGTTAGTTTAGCTGGGCACATCATTTTAGATTGATAGTTACCTCCTTTCAGCATTTTGCAATATTCTGGTGCTATTATAGTTGATGAGATAGATGTTGTCAGTCTAATTATGACTTAGCTATAGATAATTTATCTTTTGTCTTAGGGAGCTCTTAAAGTTTTTCTTTATCCTTAATGCATACTAGCTTCATTATGATGTTTTAAAATGTGATTTATATTTAATTTTTCTTGCTTCTGCTTTTCACTTTCTATTTGAGAATACATTTTTCTTAAGTTCTTGAAAATTCTCAGACATCATTATGCCTTTGAAAACTGATTCTTTACCATTTTCTTGACTTGTTGCTTTTGGAACTATTCTTAGAAATATATACGAGCAAAGTGACATTACTAGTGCTTACCAATTTGAATGTTTCTTCAAGGGCACATGCGTGCTATACTCTTACATCTTGCAGTTAGACAGAATGCTGTAATTAATTGTGGCTAATAAAATGTGAGTAGAACCTATGTGTGTTATTTCCAAGTTGAGGCAAGGAGAAGTCCCTGTGTAACTGTCCAATTCATTTCTTCTGCTTCATTGATTATGGAAGAGGGCCATGAGTGGGTGATAAATAAAATTTTATTTAGCCTCTGAGATTTAGAAGATGTTTGTTACTGTGATGAAGACTGTTCTATCCTAAATAAAATAGGGAACTTTTCAATCTATTCTGTGTGTCTTCTAAAATTTTCTGTCATGGTTTTCATTTATTTCTTTTATCCAGTCTTCCAATGGAATAATTATTTCTTCAGCTATATTCCAGTCAGAATTAATCCTTTAAAGTTTATTTTTATTCTAGTGATTCTACTTTGTTTCTAGCATTTATACCTCTGTCATCATTATAATCATATGATCTTTGCTTATGATTATAACTTTTATAATTTATTTATATGCTATGTATCTTTATTTATACAAGTATTTTAAGCACACTAATTTATAAATAATTTTCTGGTAGTTTTGTTTTCATTTCCCCAAATGAATTCTCCTAATTGTTTAGGGTGTCAGCTGTCTTTCATGGCAGTTTCCCCATATGGCATGAAAGTTTTATTTGCTAAGCCATTTTGAGTAGGAGTCTCTTTTGCTGTGTTTATTGCTGTTTTGTTTTTAATCTCTTCTTCAGCTTACACATCTTGCCAACCTGTTTGCCATTACCAGCATCAAGCTCTTTTCTGTTTAGAATTAGGCATCATGGATTACAGTCCTGCAGGGATATTGATAGGTTAAAAATTCTGCTGTGAAAAAATAAAAAAATTCTACTGTGGTGTCAGCAAATGATTGGACCTAGGGTCAGGATGAGAAACAGTCTTGGCTCCCACTCATTGCCCACTGCTCTGACCATCGTTGATGTTGTCTTAACCTTGGCAATAATCATCATTGTGTTGAGGCTCCTTTTGTAAGTTGGGGTAACTAATCTCTACCCTGGTTTCATAGTCTGAGAGAGAGCCCTAGTCCCTTGACATAGTGGGGCCTATGTGATCCTACCTTGAAATTTCTTGTTCCATTCCAGGAGTCTAGTAAATTATTCATGCTGTTTTGTCTTTGTCTCAAGATGTTTCTCTTATTTCTGAATACTTTAAAATATTGAGAATTTTTATTTAAAATATTATATATAAAAATATACATATACTATGTAACATAAATGCATGCATTTATGATATATATGTGTGTATATGTGTGTGTGTTTCGTGTTTGTTTCATTGCTATGGACTTGAAGCAGAGGTCATGTTTATATCTGAACTCATAGTTCCATCTTAATGAGGAGTCAAAGTCTTTAATTTAAATGAGATTAACCCTCTGATTGATCATATGGTGATTGATCTCTTATTTATAGATTATAGATATTTTATTTTGATCTATTTCCCTACCAATGGCTCACTTGAATTTTTTAGATTTTATGAGAAATGAAGGATTTTTTGATATGAGGTGATGCAACTGATTATATCCAAAAGGCCATGAGAGTTGCCTGATCAACATCTATACTTAATTTTCTTGCTTGCTAAAGCAGATGAGCGTGAGTTAACTCAGTTTATTATTCTTCTCATCTTTGTTTTTTCTTTTTACTCTTTATTCAGTAATAGAATTAATAACTTAAGAGAAATATAAATGAAGATATATGAGAACTTTGGGAGAAAATTATCCAATAAAGTAATGCTGGCATTACTTTATTGGATAATTAGTTAGTGCAGAAGGTTATGTTGCATTCATTTTCTGTGTTACTGTGGGTGAGATAGAATCAGACTCTTCATTGTGCACAGCTGAGCTTCTTGATGTCAGATCTCTGAGGTTGCATAGCATGTAAACTGCAGTACTCTCCGAAGGAGCTCCCATAGAGATGGAACAAAATTTTACTTTCAAGATTAGCTTTTCTTTCATCCTTCTTTTGCTAAGTTTTTGCTATCACACATGGGTCCCCTTAGGGAATAATTTTATAGGGAATCAAAACATTCAAACAATTTTAGGGGTAATTTTCACATTACTATAGAAGCTCTTCTCATTAAAAATACTTAAGAATATAAGCTTCCTTGGTATGTTTGCTTGCTTTTAAATCATTTCTCCTTTAACCGCCAAAAACTTTACAAGAGATAATTACTTTAGTAGAAGTAGCTCTGAAATGCATGGCATATACTTTGCCTTCTGTACTGAGTTGAATAGTGCTTCCCCTAAATTTGTGTCCACCCAGAACCTGTGAAATTATTTGGAAATAAAACCTCTGTAGGTATATTTGGGTTAAGATAATGTCACACTTATTAGAGTGGTTCCTAATCCAGTGACCAGTGTTTTGATAAGAACAGAGAGATTTGGATACTACACAAAGAGAAAATTCATGTAAAAGTAAAGGCAGAGATTAGAGTGGTAGATCAATAAGCCAGACAGTACCAATGGTTGCTACCAGTCACCACAGGCTGGGATAGGGGTATGGGTGGACTTTTGGCCTCCAGAACTGTGGGAGAATAAATTCCTGTTATTTTAAGCTATTTAGTCTGTGGTACATTTGCCTTTCAAATCCTGGAAAACTAATATACTTGTTATTGCAATGTCATCTATTCTGTTCTGAATAAAATACATTATGCATGCAGTGTAACCCTTATCTGTGGTGTAATGTGTGATTTGTTTTAATACCATGATATTCCAAGGGGCCACTGAAGTATAGGAGACTTGCCTTGCCCCTTACAGAAACTAAATAGGATAACTGTGCTGTTCCTGCTGGGTGTTCTGGCTCCTTGTCACTGCTATTCTGTTTCCTGTGTGTCTCTTCTTTTACATTCTCCTTGTGTTTATGAGGTTGTTGTACTCTAAAAAGGATTGATGGTTTCCAGAAAAAAATAAAAACAAAATAAACAACAACAAGAAAGTTTATTAAGTCAGTTACTGACTTTAATAGCCTCAGATCTGAGTCCTTGGCTTCCTGAAAGATATTTGACCATAGATGCTCTGGAAAATGGCGGTGGTGGTGATGATGTTCGTGGTCAAAAATAATTTTGGAAATGCTGCCTACAGTCTGCCTCCTTTGGCAAATTCGTATTCTCTCCCTTACATATATATATATATATATGTATATATGTGTATATATGTATGTATATGTGTGTATATTTGTATATGTATGTGTATATGTATGCATGTATGTTTGTGTTTGTATGTAAATATACATATATGTATATGTATGTTGTAAAGTAAAGGACTTGGCTTAAACTAGCACTTGACACCTGAACCCTTTCTTTTGTGTCAGCTATTAATATCTCAAGATTCTACACAAATTAGTTCAAGGAACACTGTCTTAAGGAGAAAAATGTCTGTTCCTTACTAAGCAGTTTTCTCTAGGCTCAGAGCTGACATGTTCTTTGTGGTCCTTCAGCTCTGTGACTCTGTTTTGAATATTTGAAATGAACAAAAGTGAGACTGTCAGAGACATGAGGAGTTGTTCTAATTTTTTCTTAAAGGTAATTAATCTTTCCTAGGTACTCTTTATTTAAACAGGAGTTTTGTTGTCATTGTTATTTGGGGGAGGGTTATTTGATTTTATGTTCTTGTCATAATCTAGGTATTGAGAAAGATCAAATAAACCCGTTTAGAAAATGCTGCATAAAGTCAAAATCAAAGATGAACATTACAGTTTGGCTGGTTTATTTATTTATTTATTTAGTCATTTATTTTTTTATTTTCTGTTCCTCACATTTCTTATGATGTGTTGCATTTTAGTTAATTAGACAGTGCCACACTATATCTAACCATTATAATTCAGTTGCCAAACAGGGTAACTGAATTAGTATTGCTACTCATCTTGTGGAGAGTTAGAATGATTCATTAATGCATTGAGTCAGTCTGACAGAACATCTTTGATGGGCTGGATGCTGGTGATACAGCAGGTAACAAAATACAGCAAGTTCTACCCTGAAAGGAGCACACATGTAAGGGTGGAGAGCCAATGATAAACATAAATTGGCAAAATTTCTAGTATGTGAGTCAACGAAACATGTTCTGGCAAGTACTAACACAGGCAAGGGTGTATGAAAGCTTGTACTTTGGGTGGTGGTAGTCAGGAAAGGTATCCCTGAGGTGGTAGACTTTGGTAAGACACCCAAAGAAGGCAAGGGAGCAAATACATGCAGCTTGTGGTGGGAGCACATTGTAGGAGGAAAGCACTTCCAATGCAAAGGCCTAGAGACAGGAATGTTTCTGGGGGAGACTTAGCACCAGCCCAGGCTCTCGTGTGTGTAGCAGAAAGAAAGGGGGTGAGTAGAAGGGGCAGAGAGATGGGGTGATCAGAAGGGCTTAAGGACAGAGAGGGGATGAGTAGGATGTAAGGAGAGAGAAATTGGTGGGCTGGCCTCAAACCTGCAATCTTCCTGTCTCAACCTCTTAAGTACTGGGCTTATAGGCATGCACCACTACACCTGGCTCGAGCTCATATTTTAACAAGAGCATCACTCAGGATCAAATACCAACCCTCGTAAAGACATTTTGAAATAGACCAAGGTGATTTCTCCTGAAGGGGAGCTACTACTGTGGGGGCAGATGATGCAGGGACTATAGGAGTAAATTGGACATTTTCAACATAGAGAAAATGGCCCAGGAATAACAAAGTCATTGTGGTGGTAAAATGCTTTTAGGAAATCTAAGCTAAGAGCCTGTGTGACTTTGTTTTGCTTTTTATTTTTCTTTAGCTTTCTGCCAAGAAAGACCTGGCTAGGCTGACAGCCATCACTATTAGTTTTTAATTCATCATGTCTGCTCTGGCACTTAATTGCAAGTAGATTTTTAAAAATCCTTGTCATAACAAGTTTTATGCTATGAGGATCCTAGAAAGATATAAGGCTCTCTGCCTTTGGCTTGCTTTAGTATGCCATAATTAATTAGAATTTTGAAAACTGATAAGTAAAGAAGTAGAACTGAGAACATACTCTGTTTTTCTTAAGCAAACTACTATATCTCAGGATAGTCAAATAGTTGAAGAGAAGAATGTATTTTTATAGAAATACCAGAATTAATAAAGAGCAGGGTCATAACAGACCATTCAATAATGAACCAACCAATTCAGACTTCATCCCAATTCAGACTTCGTCCTGATTCAGATTTCATCCTGATTCACACATCCCTTCTAATTCCATACCATTATGTCAGCATCTTTTCTGATCAGTTTAACAGTCTAGCATAATTTTCTGATTGGCATCATGGATATACATATATTGAGCATATTGAGTATAAATATTACACATTACTTGTAAACAGTAACAAAGAAGGCTAGAACAAATTATAGAAAGTATAACCAGAGTTTGTAAGATTATTCTATAGCAGTACTTAGGGGGAAATCTTTTAGAACTAAATGCCTACATTAGAAATGAAGAAAGGTCTATAATCCATGATCTCAGCTCCACATTAAGAAATGAGAATACAGGTGCAAATTAAACCCAAATTAAGCAGGAAAAAAAGGAAATACTGAAGATCAGAGAGGAGATCATTAAAATAGAAAGCAGAAAAAACAAAAGTTGGCTGTTTGTTAAGATCAATACAATTGAATAAAACCCTAGTCAGAATAGTAAGGAAAAAGAGTGAAGATATAAACTACCAATTTCAGAAATAAGAGTGACAACATCCCCTTAGATTCTGTACCCATTAAAAAGACAGTAAGGGAATATGAATAACTTTATGGCAATAAATTCAACAACTTGGATTTAATGAGCATATTCATTGAAAGACAAAATTACCAAAGCTTACTCAAGAAGGAACTAATAACCTGAATAGCTCTATATTTGTATATAAATCACATTTGTAGTTCAAAGTCTTTAAGAAAACGCCAGCTGCAAATTGTGCAGCTATAAACATAGATGCACATGCATCGGTCTGATAGTTTGGTTTCCTTTCTTTTGGGTAGATACCCAGAAGTGGTGTTGCTGGGTCATATAGTAGACACATTCCCATTCGTCTGAGGATCCTCCACACTGTTTTCCAAAGTGGTTACACTAATTTGCAATCCCACCAACAATGTATTATGGTTTCCACTTCTCCACACCCTCGCTAGCATTTGTTGTTGTTTGTGTTTTTGATGATTGCCATTCTGATTGGGGTTAGGTAAAATCTCAAGATAGTTTTGATTTGCATCTCTCTGATTGCTAATAATGAACCAGCCAAGATGTCTATGAACAGATGAATGGATTACAAAACTATGGGATATGTACAATCAATTTGTGGCTAGTATGGTTCTAGTACAGAAACTAACCCTCCCCCCCAAATAAAAAGAAACAGGAAAAGTAAAGTGAAACTATAGAGAAAACTATCGTATGCATATTGGATGTAAAAATTCTAAATAAAATTTTTAGAAAATCTATTTCAACCATATATAAAGGATGATGCATACTGGCAGATTGGGGTTTACCCCTGGAATGTAGTGAATGTTATCGGGGCCCAGGGCTGGACCCTCAACCGTGAGGCCCCAATAAAGACGATAACTGAACGTTGCTGGCTCAAACTTCTCTTTATTATACCTCTCTCTCTCTCTCTCTCTGGGATTGAGGACGCTACCCAAGCAGTAATAGTAACCATTCTCTTAACCCTGACAGTAACCGTCTCTCTAACTACAATTGCTTCTCTCACCCCACTCTTATTCTCCGTAACCCTTCCTCGCAAAGTAGTCGTCCAACCTCCATCCAACAACCTACGCCTCCAGCAACCCACCATCCACCAGCAACCAACCAACCAACCAACCAACCAACCAACCAACCGCTCTTCCCAAAACCCTCTCCTCTCTCTCTGGAGGTGGAGGCTCTTAAAGCCGTGCAGGGCAGGGCTTGAGTCACGAGGTGCCTGCATACAGCTTTCACCTGGGCAGGCCACGGGCCGGGCGTGCTGGTGCATGTGCTCTGGCGTGGCGCAGCAGCCCTAGGATGTTACCACCTGCGGCCACTCCTGGCACTCTGCCAGGCACCATCTAGAGGCGAGGTTTCTCTGGCCGGGCTAAGACCCCAACAAATGTAGCAACAAACTAACAAATTAACAAACCGAAAAAGAAAAAAATTAGTCATTTCAATAACTACTTATGAAGCATCTGGCAAATCAAGTATCCCTTTAATTAAAAACTTTGAGGACTAGGCTGTAGCACAATGGTAGAAAGTTTGCCAAGCATGAAAAAGATCCTGGATTCCATACCAGTGCCACAAAAACAAAACAAAATGAAACAAAAATCTCTGAACAAAATAGGAACAGAAGAGAAACTCCTTGGCCTGATAAAGGGAAGGTACAAACAATCCACAGCTAACATTATAATCAAGGTGAAAATCTGTATGCTTTCCTGATAAAATGAAGAATAAGAGAAGACTGTACACTCTCACCACCCCTATTAAATATCATGTAAAGTTTCTAGCCAGTAAAATCAGGCAGGAAACTGTCTTTATTTGCATATGGCTTGACTATCTATATTGGGTGCTAGCATTCATAAATGAGTTTAGCAAGCTTGCAGGATAGAAGATAAATATTCAAATATCAAATATACTTACTGTATACTCAAGTGACACACCATACATTCAAATAAACAAACTAATGCTGTTTGCAATAGAGTAAAAATATGAAATAATTTGGATTAAATCTGACAAATGATATGAAAGGACTAGACTAGTGTATACCTCAATGGAATGCTTGCCTGGTATGTGCAAGGCCCTGGGTTTGATTCCCAGCACCACACACATGCATACACATAAAAATATGAAAGAACTATATAAAATTGTAAAACATTTCTGACAGAAATTTAAAAAGACCTAAATAAATAATGGAGATATGTCATGTTCATGGGTGAGAAGACAGAATACTGCTAAAAGTAAATTCTCCCTAGACTGATGTACAGTCAATATAATCTCAACCAAAATAACAGTAGGATTTTTATTTATGTTTTTTTTTGCAGAAATTGGCTAACTTATTTACTGATTTATATGGAATATGAAGGAACCAAAAGGCCTAAAAACTTTTCAATAGAAGACTAATTAGAGAACTAGCATTACCTGATACCAAAACTTACAGATCTACAATAATCAAGACAGTATGGTATTGGCATACGGACAGACAAATATATCAATGGAACAGAAGAAAAGAGCCCAGAAATAGGCTCACACATATACACATAGACAGCTGATTTTCTACAAAGCTGCAAAGCCAATTCAGTGGATAAGGGATAGTTTTTTTTTTTTTTCCATCAAATGGTGCTGGAATTATTGAATATCTATATGCAATATAAAAGAACAGAACAGAAAAAAATTCAAAATGAATTACAAATCTAAGTATAAAATAAAAACTATAGTTTTTCTTGAAGAACATATAAAAGAACATTTTTGAGATTCAGCTAGGAAAAGATTTCTTGGAGATGATACCAATAAAAGCACAATCCTTAAAAATGATATAATAGATTTCATCAAATTTTAAAACTCTGTTCTTAGAAATACACTAATAAGAGTATTAAAAGACAAGCTACAAAATGGAAGAATACTTTTACAAAGCATATATCTTACAGAGGACTATCAAAACTCAGTAAAAAAAAACCAAATCAATTTTAAAAACTGGCAAAAACAGTTTAAAGACATATCACCAAAGAAGATATACAGATGGCAGATAAGCACATGAGAAGATGTTCCACATTGTAATTTATTTGAAAATGCAAATTAAAACCACAAGGATATTAGTTACACACCTACTAGGATGTCTACAATTAAAGACTGTTGATATTGGCAATGATGTAGAGAAACAAAGTATCATACCCTGCAGGTGAAAATGGCACAACCAGTTTGCAAACAATTTGACATATCTTAAAAATTAAAACATATAACTACCATGTCATTCAGCTGTTCCTATCCTGGGTATTTATTTACCCAAGAAAATTAAAAGCATATGTTCACATGAAAAAAACTGTACTTGAATGTCATAGCACTTTATTTGTAATAGCCATATTGGGGGAGGGGACAAACCTAAATGTTTATCAACAAGAGAATTGATAAACCGTGATATGGCCATACAATGGAATACTACTTAGCAATAGGAATGAACTATTTGTATATATACATCACGAATGAATCTCAGAATAATTATACTGAATGAAAAAATCCAGAGGAAAAAAAAAAGAATATTTCGGCAGTTGCAGAAAGTGAAGGATCATATGTTTTCTCTCAAATGGGGAAGCTAGAGTAATCAGGATACAAGATGGACTTTAGAAAATGGAGGAGAGACCCCAGTGGAGCCAGGGAAGGGGTCTAGGGGAGGGTGGTGGTAAGGGGAGGGAGAATTAACAAAGGAAACACTTTCATTGATGTCATGTGCATATGTGAGAATACCAGTGCCAATCTCAATATCATGTATAGGGAAGGGGAGGGGTAGGGAAGGAGCTGAGGGAAGCTCCCCAAGTGTTATGTGCTTCATATCCCTATCACTCTGAACTTCTTTATAATGTGAGATTACAATGCATCAATAAAAGTATGTAAAAAAAGGATGTAATATATATTTGCATTTTATACAGTCACAGAAAATGCAAGTTAATATTTAGGCAGAGAAAGTAGACCAGTTTTTGCCTGATGGTGCTCAGGGCATAGGGAGCTGGAGCAGGCCTGGGGAGAGAAATTATAAAGGGTCACTAAAAACTTTTGGGAATAATGGATATGCTCATTATATTGATTTTGGTATTGGTTTCACGGGCATGTATAAATATCAGTATCTATTAAATTGTGTACTTTAAACATGTACTATATTTTGCTTCACTAAAGCCACCTGTAAGGATTTTTGTGTTCCACTTTGCCAGCTCTTTGGGGATATCTACCGAACAAATAATTTTGGCCAAGAGTAGAATCCATGAAGATACCTAATAAGTGCTGCTTAGTACCAAACAAGCTCTTCTCTGCTTACTCTGTTTTTATTTTTGAAAGTGAACCTATAGCACCTCCGAATTCTGAAAATCCAGTTTTTAGTCTCCAATACAGAAGAGACCTGCACTCAATCAGCCTTAACCTTCCTTGGTGATCTTCTATCCAGTGTATGCTTGAGGAAGACACCTGCTCCACGGGAGGGTATTATAACTTTGGGCAGCTCATTTCTTGGATATATTGATGAATTTCTCCTTATTGATTGGGATGAAAAGATGGGTCATTATAGAAAACCTTAAATATTTAAAAGCCCCAATCTAGGAATGTGATGCACCTCCTTCAGAGACACAGCAGGGTGTATCCTGTAATGATTTCTCAGCTGAGTTCTTCTTTAGCACCACAGCAGTGAGCAGGCCAGTGTGGGGAGGGTTGAATGTCAATGGACCTGTATGTAAGGCAGAGGGTCCTGATGCTTAATCATATTTCTTTCAAATAAGATTTTTTTTATCTGTTTTAGTATTCTGGCTTTGTATAAGTCTTTCATGAAAACTTTTTCCTTTTTCTTTTAAAATCTCTAGAGTGGTGGAAAGAGCTTGTTCTTTGAGCAGAGAGGCACAAGTTTATATCTTTTCTACCCATTTTCTAGATGTCTTACATATTAGTAATTTGTTAGATTAAGTGAAATACCATTGGAATCAAGAGTTACTGAATATGTTTTTATGTTGTTGTGGGTTGTGTGTGTGTGTGTGTGTGTGTGTGTGTGTGTGTGTGTGGTAATGGGGGATTGGACTCAGGGGCATTCTATCTCTGAGATATACCCCAAGTCCTATTTATTATTCTTTATTTTGAAACAGGGTCTCACTAAGTTGTGGAGGGCCTCACTAAGTAGCTGAGGCTAGCCAAGAACCTGTGATCCTCCTGTGTCAGCCTCCCAAGTACTGGGATTATAAGCGTGTGCCACCATTCCTAGCTATCAAAGTTTTTGAGTATGAATTTGCTGGGGCTGCCATAACAAAATAGCCCAGCCTGAGTGACAGAACCAACAGAAATGTATTACCTCTCAGTTATAGAGGCTGGAAATCCATATTCAAGGGGTGGGCAGGCTTGGGTTCTTCTGAGGCCTTTCTCCATGATTGCAAGTGGCTATTCTCATGTGGTCTCCTTTTGGTCTGTGTGTGTCTGGATTCCTCCCTTCCCTTCCCTTCCCTTCCCTTCCCTTCCCTTCCCTTCCCTTCCCTTCCCTTCCCTTCCCTTCCCTTCCCTTCCCTCCATCACTTCCTTCCTTCTTTTGTAAGGACACTAATCACATTGCATCACCCATACAGCCTCTCTCTTTTTTATTCATTTATTTAATTTTTTTTGGTACTGGGGATTGAACCCAGGGGTATCCTATCTCTGAGATACACCCCCAGACATATGTTATGTTTTATTTTGAAACAGGGTCTTGCTAAATTGCTGAGACTGGCTGCCTTGAACCTCTAATCTTTCTATCTCAGCCTCCCAAGATTACAGGCATATGCCACCATACCTGGCACAGCTTGGCTTTAATTATGTATTTAAAGACCCAGTTTCCAAATACATCACATATAAGATCTCTGGGATTAGAAGTCAACATAGCAATTTTAGTAGGACACTATTCAACTCATTACAACTTCTTTTCTTCCAAAATGAGCACCTACCCTTTAAGATACTTTTTCACAATAATGAGATAATCTATGCAATGCACTAGTAAAGTGTCTGACACATTTTAGGTACTCAGTAGATCATAATTATTATAATTGTCAAAAATGTATGGATCTATGGTAATTCAGAGAAAAAAAGAATTATATCATTGATGTCTTGACTATAAGTCCAGGGATATTTTTTCCTCCTGTAATTTAAAGTGTAAGCTGCAATAGGAATCTATAAAGACATCATAGAAAAAAAATGCTATTCAGGTTACAGTGCATGTCTATTTTTAATGAATTAAAATTAAATTTGAATGGGAATGGCAAGACTTGACTTTTGTTTACACAGCTCTTCAAACAGATGAAGAGGAACAATAGCCCTCAATGCTCTGTAGCTCTTAAATTAAGTAAGAGCACAGGTTATTCCCAATGTACTTAATGGCAGTGGTGGCAATTTGCACAGCCTCCAGTTCCCCTCCTGTTTTGCCTCAATTCCAGTGGAAAAAAATAATGACAATTTACTCATCTGTGTTGTATGCCATAGTCACAAGAAAAGTCATTTTGCTGCTTTTCCTTGTGAGGAATTTGAGAAGTCTAGAATTCAAACATACTTATGAAGTGCAAACAGTTTTACTTATTAATGGCTGCTAATGGTCGGTAATCATCACAGCTGATTAACTAAATAAGCAAATAATTTATTATGTGTCTACAGAATTGAATTCACAGTTTTTTATTGTTTTTATCTTCATGTGGATTTACCATATCTGATCTGGAAGTGAGTTAAGAAAGCAAGCTTCAAAAGAAGACAATTTGAAGGAGCAGAGGAGTATCTTGTAATTATAAAACATCATGATGCTCTTTAAAATTCTATATGTTACTCATAATTTCTAAGCTCAATGATCTGTGCTGTTATATTAATTAACTCTCAAAATTCTAATAGCTGAGCAGATCACTTGATTTCACTTGCCTACACTACTTTATGTTAATTAATGAAAACCATAAATTTGGAACCCTTGCAAATCGTGCTGCTTCGTTGCATTTAGTGCTCTTGTAATTCCTATCCTTAATTAAATAATGAGACTCCAAGAGCACATTCCTAGGCTGTAGTTTTACTAGATTGTAGCTGTACTGAGATTCCTACTGGCCAGTCAGAACAATCAATGTGTCTTTCCTAATACGTAGAAGAATTTATCATTCCCTTTGCCAGTCTGATGTGGTGGGAGGTAATCCACAGGAAACTCACCTTTGTTTTGATCAGATTGCTGAGGTTGGATTTTAATTTGCCTTTTCCTGTTGTACCTACCTGGATTAGCAAGGGTGAATTTTTATTTTATTCTGATTGGTGCCAACCACACTTGTGGAGAAATGGAGCACTCGGGGTGTGCTTCTTCCTTTGTTAAAGGCCACTTGATTTGTCATTCATTCAGAGATAAACAAGGATGGATTGAGCATCTTCAGGGTACCCTGGCGCTACCATAGTGAGCAAGAAGGTTCCTTGGCCACTCACCTCAGCTTCTGAGTCCTCAACTATATTTCAACAGAGAGTACCTATACAGTATTTTGAGACTCTTCTTACACCAAGGGATTTTCCTTGTAACAATAAAAGAAGAATAATTTAAGCTCAGAGTTCTCATAATTAATAAGCCAGACATGGTTTTGACCTAGGCTTATTGTATTGATCCACTTTTTCATTCCTAAATACATTTACTGTTTGATTTATTATATTACACATTTATTTTCAGAATCTATTATTTTTATAGTTTTTTTAAAACACAAATCCAAATGGGATTTTTTTCATGCTATACATTATTCAGCTTTTTCATTAGGATGAGAATATCAGTTACAGTTTATTACTTATTTCGTTATTATTATTTTACAAATATATATGTATATATATACACACACACACGTGTATATATATACACACGTATGTGTATATATGGAATACAATGTGATATTTTGATATATGTATATATTATATAAACTCTGGTAAGGTGGTAGATATGTCAATTATATTTTACTTTTAAGGAGTGAGAAATTTTTTATCACATACAAGTTTTACCATGAAAGAGAAGTAATTTTTTTAACTAGTGGCAAAGAAATTAAAGATCAAAGTAAACTAAAATAGAAGGAGATACTAAATGACTATACTTAGGTACAAAAATATTTGATTTGACTCAGATAGCTAATTCTTAAATCATGTTTACAAAGGATGAAGTATCCAAGTTCCTTTCTCTTTCTTAATTTCTGTTCTCAGCCCATTTACTTCCTTTCTGGAAAAATGTGAAATATTCAGCTTTACTACTTGTCGCAGTTTAAGAAAAGCATACGGGTTAATCATGATTCAAAATTATATTCAGTAGGCACTATTCACAAAAGCTAAGAAATGTAAACAACCTAAATGCCCAGCAACTGATTGATGGATGACTTAATTGTGGTACACATACACAATGGAATACTATTTGGCCATAAAAAGAGTTAAATTCAGTCATTTGGGACAACACAGATGGAACTGGAGATCATTATGTTAAATAAAATAAGCCATGCACAGAAAGACAAGTATCACATGATCTCACTCATTTGTCGAATCTAAAAAGAAAATTTGATCCATAGAAGTTGAGGCCAGAATGGTGGTTACCAGTGCCTAAGAAGAGTAGGAGGAGAAGATGGGAAAGGGCTGATCAGTAGGTATCTAGTTACAGTTAGATAGGAGCAAAAAGTTCTGGTGTGCTCCTGTACAATAGGGTGATGACAGTAATGTACTGAGTGTTTCAAAAAGCTAGACAAAAGGATATTAAAAGTTTTCATCAGGAAGAAATGATGTGTTTGAGGAGACAGGTAAGTTTAAACACTAAACAATGTTTACATGTATCGAAACATCACGTTGCACCACTACTATGAATAATTTTTATGTCAATGTCTCAGTTAAAAATAAACTTAAAACAAGCAAAAAGCCAAAATTATGTTCAACAAACTTTAGTTATTACAACATTTGTTTGGCTCAAGCCCAGTGCTATTGGAAATGTGTTTCAGAAACTGTTACAACTAACAATAAAAGAACTTAGAGAACTAGGAACAAACAAACAAACAAATAAACAAACATCATTTGTTCACCACAGACAGATTGTTTTTGTGTGTGTGGTACTGGGTATTGAACCCAGAGGCATTCTACCTTCGAGGTACACCTCCAGTCTGATTTTTTTTCTTATTTAGAAACAGGGTCTCACTAGGTTGATAATAGTCTCACTACTTGCTGAGGCTGTCCTCCAACCTGTGATCCTCCTATCTCAGCCTCCCAAGTACTGGAATTATAGGCATGCGCCACCACGCCTGGCTTCACCACAGATTTTTTAAGTACTAATATGTTATTGATTATTAAATGTCATTAACTTTAAGATGCTGTTATGAGCAGACTTAGATCATGGAAAACAACCAAAACACAGTCTCAATCATTTCAAGAATGTTTATTATAATTGTGACCAAGACAGGTTCTTTATTTGTTAACACTCTTCCAAAACTATAATGGGTGGTGGCAGGCTCCTTGGCAGACAAGGCTGTGGGTGTTCAGTCTCAGGTGCTGACAGTTACAGTCCTCAGGTGGATAGGCCTTGCACTTGCTTGTCACCTATGAGGCCTGTGGCATGCTGCACCCTGTGCCCTGATACGCTGGTGTGTTGTGCCACGCCAGTGTGTGCTCCAGAGTTATGCTTGCACACTGCACTCCAGTTGGGAGCCACACCCAGCTGTGCTTTGGGAGTTAAGTCCCTCTTTGGTTTTAATGGAGTCCTTTTTAAAAAATATGTGTTCCATACAGATGTATCACTCAATTTTAGAAATGTTAAAATGTGGAAAAAAAAACAAAAAACAAAAAACGTTACTTTAGGATTGTTGATGTAGTAGTTTAACATAATTAATTTATTCCTTTATTTCCCAGGGGGGATTTCCTTTCCAGAGTGGAGTGGGGATATTCTGAGCTTTATTATCTCATACTTTTTGCAGTGATTTTAACAGTTGTTGGTATAGAAAGTGAGTTGGATTTAATTTCAGGCTGACTACTATTTACTGGGTTTATGATCTTAGCCAAGGATCACATTTCTTTATGGTGAAGAGGAATAAAAAACATACCTCAGGATTTTTCAAATTCTTTCTTATTTTAATTTGACTAATAGGACAGGAAATATAGAATTTGTTTTATTTATAATAAAAATATAAGCTATATGCACAAATACAAATATATATATACACATAATTTTTATGTCTTAACATCATATAAATTAGTAGTTGAGAATCTATCTTACTATTTAATTACAGCACTTGAAATATTAATTATAGAAGAATTAGACTGCAAATATATGAGCGGGTGAATTTTTAAAAATAAGTTAAAAAATTACCTCTCATGCTTTGATTCTCTGACTTCCATTATGAGTAATAGGTCACTGAACAAATATTTGAAATGTGTTAAATTTGAGTATTCTCCTAACCTAATTAGTTTTCAGATTATTCATCTGTTGGATCAAAAGATTTGACATACATCTTCTATAGAAATAATACTTTGTAACTCAATATTTTAAATTATTTGGAATAATTAGTCAATCTGACTTCTTGCCAATTATTTAGTAAGTTTGAGTCATATTTTAAAGTTTTAGGACTGGGATGTAGTTCAGTAGTAGAGCTCTTGCCTAGCACAGGAACCCCTGGGTTCAATCCCCAGCACTAGAAAAAAATATATATATGCATATATGTACACAAACATACACACACTAATTATTAGCTAATAAAGATCTGATTGAGATGTGCACTACTTTCCTTAAGAGAATAAATCCCTGGGGTTGAGGATGTAGTTCAGTGGCAAAGTGCTTGCCTGGTATGCATAAAGCACTAGGTTCTATCTTCAGCACTTGAAAAAAAAAAAGGCAGCAAAAGAAAATAAATTACTAACAAATATTACTTACTAGATCATCTTGACCATCATAGTTGCATAAATAAACTCATTTTGAAAGACTTTTCATTTTATTTTATTTTATTTTTTTTTTTTTTGATTTTTTAATTTTTATTGTAGTAATTCGTGCAATATAGCGTACATCTTTGTTAAGTACAAATTGTTAACAACATATTTGCACACAATTCTCATTTGACCCTTTCCCCGATTCCCTCCCCATTCCCGTTCCCTCCCCCTCTCTCCCCCTAAGGTTCACTTCATTGAGTGACCTTGTTATGATTGTGTAGGTAGAGGGACACCCTAAAGCACATGATGTACCTAGACTTTTCATTTTAAATGCTCTTATTTTGTCTGCAGAATTGTATGCTGTTATCCAAGTTAATTACGTTTAAATTGACCCTTATTTGATGCTTGATATTTACTAATGTTTAGATATTTCAAGTTGCTTTATTGGAATAATAGCCCTTTGTCTTATCCTAGGTTATTAGGAAACTGGAACCTTGATGTGGAAATTACCTGAGCTGTTATGTTACTAGAAAAGAAGATTTTCTTATTTAACCTTTATCTTTATTCAAATAGTTATATTAAGTAACATGTATACCAGTAGTATATTATAGTATGCAAAGAATTGTACACATATTTTAAATGCTTTTACAATTATAACAATACGAACAGTATTTATTTTTACATCATCATCATCATCATCATCATGTAACGGAGATTGAATTTTGGTATTCTACCACCAAACTACGTCTTCAGCCCCATTTATTTATTTATTTATTTATTTATTTATTTATTTATTTATTTATTTCTTTATTTATATTCATTCATTCAATTTTTTGTGGTACTCAGGATAGAAACCAGGGGTATTCTACCTTTGAGCTACCCCCAGCCCTTTTTACTTTTTGTTTTTGAAACAGAGTCTGGATAGGTTGATGAGAGTCTTAGTTGTTGAGGCTGGTCTCGAACCTGTTATCCTCCTCTCTCAGCCTCCCAAGTACTGGGATTACAGGTGTGTGCCACCATACCCAGCTTCCTTTTTTTTTTTTTTTTTAAATTTCAAAACAAGGTCTTACTAAGTTGTTGAGGGCCTCACTAAGTCACTGAAGCTGACCAGAAACCTGTGATAGTCCTATCTCAACCTCCCAAGATCTGAGATTACAGGCCTGTGCCACCATACCCAACATACAGTATTTATTTTTAAAAAATAAAACCACTATTGTTTACATCATCAAGATTTTAAAAGTAAATTTTTGGACTGAATATGTGACTCACTGTGTGAGTTTGATTATACCATGTACACACACACACACACACAATAAATAAATAAATATATATATGCATCTACACACATATACATATATACACATGTATATGTGTGCATATATACATATGTACATATATTTACATATATAAATATAAATTAATTACAAAATACTGTATCCTCTAAAAATAATATTACCTATGCTTCAGATAATGGTACTCTTAATAAACATAACTCATAATACAGCCATATTAACATTTTTTATTAGTGGATTGTAATCATACATCTTTTTTAGATACAAGCTGGTAAAGGCATACATGCATACATTTCTCATTTTACCATTCCCCAATTCCCACCCCATTCCCTCTCCCTCCCTCCTTCTCAAGTTCAATTTAGTGATTGACTTTGATATAGTTGTGAAAGTATATCATGTGCATTAGGATGTTTCCCCCCCACCCCCACATCACCTTCAGTTAAGTCAACTTCTTTGCTCACCTAAGATTTCTCCTTCTTCATCTGGAGTCTCTCTTATGCCCCATCTTCTCCCTAGCATCCACATATTAGGGAGAACACATGATTTTTTACTTTTTGTGACTGACTAATCTCACTTAACATAATGTTTTCTAGTTCCATCCATTTCCCTGCAAATGACATGATTTTGTTCTTCTTTATGGCTGAGTAAAATTCCATTGTGTACATATCCCATAGTTTTGTAATCCATTCATCTGTTGATGAACGTCTTGGCTGGTTCCATAGTTTGGCAATTGTGAATTGTGCAGCTATAAACACAGATATAGATGCATCAGTCTGATAGTTTGGTTTCCATTCTTGTAGATACCCAGAAGTGGTATTGCTGGATCATATGGTAGGTTCATTCCCATTTGTCTGAGGATCCTCCATACTATTTTCCAAAGTGGTTGCACTAATCTGCAATCCCAGCAACAATGTATTAGGGTTCCCACTTCTCCACACCCTCGCCGGCCTTTGTTGTTATTTGTGTTTTTGATGATTGCCATTCTAATTGGGGTTAGGTGACATCTCAAAGTAGTTTTGATTTGCATCTCTCTGATTGCTAATGATGTAGACATTTCCTCGTACGTATATTTATTGGTCATTTGTATTTCTGCTTTTGTGAGGTGTCTATTTAGGTTCTTTGCCCATTTTTTATTGGGTTATTTGCTTTCTTAGCTGTGAGTTTCTTGAGTTCTCTGTATATTCTAGATATTAGTCCTCTATTGGAGGAGTAGCTGGCAAAAATTTTCTTCCACTCTGTGGGTTCTCTTTTGATGGAGAGCTAATCCCAATACTCCTCAAACTATTCCATGAAATAGAAAGAAACAAGACTCTTCCAAACACATTCTATGAAGCCAAGATCACATTAATACCAAAGCAAAATAAAGACAGCTCAAAAAAGGAAACTATAGGCCTATATTGCTGATGAACTTAGATGCAAAACTGCTAAACAAAATATTAGCAATGCGCATTCAAAACCACATCAAGAAAATTATACACCACGACCAAGTTGGGTTCATCCCAGGGATATTAACATTTTGAAAACTTCACAAGTCAGGCATAGTAGTACACACCTGTATTCCCAGTACTTGGGAGGCTGAGATAGAAGGATTGCAAGTTCAAAGCCAGCCTCACCAACTCAGTGAAGCTCTTAGTAACTTGATGAGATCCTGTTTCTAAATAAAAAATAACATAAAATCAGGCTAGGGGTATAGCTTGGAGGTAGAATACCCCAGGTTCAATCCCCATACCCCCCTCCTCCAACAAAGAAAACCATTCATCTCTTATTGAATATTTAGATTGGTTTCAATATTTATATACTAGAATATTCTGCCTACATCTTTTAAGTTTGCTTTGCATGGTGCCTTGTGCCTACCATAACTCTGTGGGATCGGCAAGGACAGGCTTATACTTGTTTTCATTTCTATCCTGGAATTAAGAGATTAAGATACTAAACCGATGTCAAAGAATCAGGAAGTTTAGGTGCCAGCTGGTAAACTCAGATGCTTGATATTGTATTAATTGCTCACTCTCTTCAAGTGGCCATGTCATTAATAGGGTTTGAGACAGATTGTGCCCATAGACATGTAAGGACAGCTGTAAAGTTTCTGCCTCCACAGAGTTGTAGGCAATGGTGTGGATTATGTGGCTTTATTTAGACTAGGTTTCAATGTTGGTGGAGCTTATGACCTATTTGTTTTTTTTTTTGTTGTTGTTGTTTTGTTTTGTTTGTTTGTTTTTTGCAGTACTAGGGATTGAACCCAGGGGCATTCTACCTCTGAGCTACACCCCCAGCCCTATTTTTTATTCTTTATTATGAAACAGGGTCTCACTAAGTTGCAGAGGGCCTCACTAGGTAGCTGAGGCTGTCAGTGAACCTTCGATCCTCCTGTCTCAGCCTCTCAAGTACTGGGATTACAAGTGTGCACCACCATGGCCAGCTTACTTATGACCTATTTGGAAAATGAGATTGAGTACAAAATAAAATTAACAAATGTACAAGAAAAATCCTTGGCAGAATGATGTTTTGCCTCTGCCACCAGCTAAAATGGAAGAGGATTCTGTTACATTCTTCCAGATCAGCTGAAATCAAACTTGGTAAACAAGAGATGAAAGATGTTTGGGTAAGGCTAATCTCATATCTGATTAATCAGAAACATATGTAGAATATATAGGAAAATTGATGTGTATTAACTAAAGAATCAGTATCTCACATATTCATTTAAGATTAAAGTAGAAAACTATAAGTTATAACATTTATCTTTTAGGAAAAAGATGAATATATTTTACCCCTTAGTTTGATTAGCATTGCTATTTTCCCTCATACCCAGTAAAAGAGATGGCAGTTCCTCACTGATTAATTCCTGGTAGTAGTATGACTTTAATCTCATCTTCTATTTCAGGGGCTGCTCTTTAATTGAATCATGGGGGTTGTTTGTGTTTCACATGAGCAAAGTTAGCACACATCACAGGCAGTGGACAAGCAGATAGGGCTATAAAGAGCTCATACTTATCTCTGAGCAAAACCATAACTGGCTCAGTGGGACTGTCCCCTTCCAAAGTGTTGAGGGCAGCTGAGAAGAGAGCCCTAGAGAGGAGTGATTTACGGGATTTATAAAGGGGAAGTGCTGAGCAGCTACAGGACCGCACCCTGAGAGCCATGCAGGCAGCCACAATCAGAAGAATCCACGGAAGCACATTCTTACTAGATCTTGGCGTGGTCCCTGTTACCAGGAGAGCTTTCTTCCCACAGCTTTGCCTGCTGAAATATGAATTCTGATTCAACTGTGCTTATACCCAGCTCCCTAACCAGTAATACTGTTCTTAAAGATTTTTCAAGATTTCATGCTTTCTACCTGGGCTATTCACAGGTATAGTGACTTGAGGAGATGTGTACTTTTTTTTTTGTTTTCTCATGATTTGCTTATATATCACATTTTAAATGTTCTGAGTCTTAAAATAGACTTAGTAAAATGGGAAAAATAAAACCTGCCTAGAAGGAGTTGTTGTGAGAAGTAAATGTAATAAATGAATGTTAAGGATGGTGACCACTCAGTAAATGGTATCTATTATTGTTTATATCAGAGTTGGTCAAAATTGTAGCAAAAAGAAATTAGGTTTTGGTACTGTGTATATTTATTTTAAATCTTTGCTACTTCTTGGCTATATGACCTTGATCAAATATTTAATTGTCACTGAGTTTTGATGCTGTAATATTACCTGAAGCTTCTTGTGAGTTCCTTAGATGGAAGGCACAGGTACTGGGGAAATGCTTACATTGTCAGAAGAACTCTTCTGGAATTACTTGAGGGTAAATTGAGAGTAATTTTATAGTAGTCATTAATTTTTGGAGATCACATGGCTGAATTTGGTTGTCAATATCTTGTAATGAGGGCAATGCGTCATGAATGGTTGACATTCACTGCTGTAATAATAATTTAAGCTCATATAATGAATCCATTCAAACCACTGAGCATATTTACAAATCTGTACACATAATTAACATTTTAATTCTCCCAAATATCTTATCTCATTATCCACACAGCTCAGGAAAATTTATTAAGTAAACCCTGGCAACCAGCAAGCGCAGGCTCCATCACACACAGGAGAGGAAAATGAGGTTCTATTAGTGACTGGGAGAGTTCGAGTTAACTTTTGAAAAGAGGACGAGGCAAGTTGTTTTTGAATTTGGGATCGTCACACTCGCTAAATAGACTTTTGAAGGGATGTAAGTTGGAACTTGGGTTGAGTGGGTGAGATTTGATAGTTTCATCTTAGAAACTTTAATCTGTTCTATCTAGTACAAGCTACTGAGTTTAAATGTTTCCCAGTCAACAAGCTGGTAACTCTACAGTGAACTTCCCAGGCAAGCTCATAATCTTCATATACTCTATTCATGCTCTTATATTTCTAAACAGTTGGACTGCCAGCCAAATTCATATAAGGTTTGATTCCTTTCTTTGGTATTTTTGATTTACTTTGTACATTACCTTCTTTTATCTGAGACTTATTTTCAAAAGAAAACAAGTAACTGTTCAGCAATGGGATTGATCTTCAAATAAGTTGATATTTATAATCTGGGGTAAAATGATATAAGCAGTCCATGAATTATCATTAAAATTCTTACTAGGACACAGAGGAGGGAAAAAACTCATATTAAATTCCAAGATTTACAATCAATCTATTGTTAGAATATGGGAAACAATTTGTGATTATTATTGAAGTGAAAAAATAAGAGGTTTAATTTGGATAGGATTCCATGCAACTCACCACATTTTTGAAAAGATATGTACATCTAGCTATTCATTAGTAAAAAAAAAATTAGAATTGGAAACAAAATAGGGTATGAAAATTAATTATTATAAATAGTAATTAAAAAATAGTACTTCTGCAAATTGAGTAAAAGGTGAAGAAATCTTTCTACAAAAAAGGAGATAAATGACATAGTACAACAAATAAAAAATATAAATAACAGTGATTGTTTTGCATTTGATACTAAAATTTAGTGGAAAAGTTAAATTCTTTATGTATCATGGGAAATGTAAACAATCATTTAATTGAAATTGATTAAATATTTAGATTTTATTAACTGAAGGTCTGAAAATATAAAGTAGAAGATAGAGAGCTAGTATCATTATTTCTTTGTCTTCCATGGTGGAAAGAAAAAGGCTATGTATTTTTTTATTATTGATAATTTAGGATCTATAGTTTGTAATTTTAAAAATAATCACTAGTGGAGCCAAAATAATCTGTACACCTTGAAAATCACTAGATAATATAAAATATTAAAAGTTATAAATCAAAGTATCATAAAGCAACATAAAACTATATAATAGATCAAATATAACAATTCTGATAATTATAAACCCCTGTTAACATTTAAGGCTTTCACATTTGATTAAAAATTAAAGACCTACTTGCCAAAGGACAGAGAATTTAAAAGAACAAATGGTTAGGGCATTATTCAAACAAATACAAACAGATAACAAGGTTATATTAATTTCAGACAATTATTTTCCAGGAAGAATATTTTTCTTTGATTTAAAGAAGAGTTGCAATCTCACTGAAAATGTAACGGGAAAAGGAATATGGCAAATGCTGTTGGGAATACAAGAAAAATGACAAAAATAAATGTTTTACAGGAATTTACTATTTCACTTAGCGAATAACAAATAGTAAAATAATACAACTAGGAAAAGTTGATCAGGTTAAAATATACACAGAATTGAAAGTTGTGTCTTTCAAAGACCATACCCTCTTTAAAAACTGAGAAATACTGACTTACAAAATTACTTCAAACTTAAAATGGTACAGGGTACATTCGTTGCTAAAAAATACTCATCAAATGACAGTTAAGGAAGGCAAATGGACTAGAAATCAATGAATGTTTTTAAAAAAATCTGCAGTACTAAATATCTATATCCTAAGTAAGAAAGTGGGAGTGAATATGATTAAATCTTAAGCAATGCAGCCAGAAAAGAATGTAAGGGAAAACCTTAGCTTTATACCCTTCTGTTATTATACAATAAGCTATACAAATTAAATATTAAAATCACAAATTAAATAATAAAACAGCTGGGCATGGTGACACATGCTTGTAATCCCAGTACTTGGGAGGCTGAGACAGGAGGATCTGAGTTTGTGGCCAGTCTCAGCTACTTAGTGAGGCTCTCCACAACTTGGCGAGACCCTATTTCAAAATAAAAAAATGTAAAACAGGACTAGGGGTGTACCTCGGAGGTATCATACTCCTGGGTTCAATCCCCATACCGTGAACAACAACAACAACAAAAGAATAAAACAATGCAAGCATAAAGAAATTAGGTGAAATAATAGAACTGGAAACAGAAAATCATAAAAAAGAAAAAAAAACAAATATAAGAACTTATTTTGTAAAACATAGTATTGCAAAATTAATAAGAATAAAAGACAGAACTATTGAAAATTACAGAGAGTATACAGATACTATAAATGAGATATTAAAACATTTTGGTGCTGGGAATTCAACCCAATGGTGATCTACCAATGAGCTGCACCCCCAGCCCTCCTTATTTTTTCTTTTGAAATAGGGTCTCACTCAGTTGCTAAAGGTCTCACTTAATTGCTGAGCCTGGCCTCAAACCTGTGATTTCCTGTGTCAGCCTCCCAAGTACTGGTTTATAGATGTGCACCACCATGCCCAGATTAAATTTTTAAAAATATTATATTAAGTTCTAAGCTATTATATTTTAAATCATAACCCTCCTCCCTCCCCCCCTCCCGTCTTTCCTTTTTTCCTTCCTTCCTTCCTTCCTTTTGTTCTTTCTTTCATTCTTCTTTGCAGTGCCAGGATTGAACCCTGGGGAAAGGGCTCCGCCTCTGAGCTGCAATCCCAGTCCTAGATTTCCATTCCATAAAAGTTCCTGGAATCGATTTTTTCCTGAGTTCTTGAAGATGTTTACAGATATCTGTAATACTATTGCAGAGCATGAGAAATTTAGAATATTGCACATCCCATTTTAGAAAAACAACATTAACTTTGGTTATTAAATACAGTAAATTTAGTCCCAAAATACCATACATTTGTAAAAAGAAATAAATTAGGCATGGTAGCAGACATACTAATTTTATCCTTGAACCTTCTCCACCCTACCCACTTCCTTGCTAATACCATCCTTGTTTCTTTTGGGCTGGATGTAATCATCCAGCCACAGGTGGTGAATCTTGATGGGTCTCACTTTAAGCTTGACAATCATGTTTCGGTTTTCTAGCCATTTACTTCCCTAGCACTACAGAGAACCTGGATATGGCAGATTGATTCACTTCTAGCCAATGGAACTTATGGGAAACTCTGTAGGAGAGCATTAGGGAAAGATGAATTGGTGTCCTAATATAAGGATTGCATAGAAGAGAAGGGTTTCTTGGTGTTTGGAGTGGCAGAGGCCATTTTACAAACATGGGGTGTGGAGTGGAAAAGAGCACATCTTTGCCTGTACTTATGGCTGTATTTATAGATGACTGAGGAGACAGATAAATGACCTGCTGAACCAATCTTAGAATCACTTCTTATGTTCCTCTTGCTGACTGAGGAAACTTGCATTTGCAAAAAATGATTTGTTTACCCCCTTGCATTCATTCACTTGGCAGGGCATGAAATTTTTCAAGTTGTGTGGCTTTTTAATAATATAATGTTGAGCTAAAAATTCACATAAAACTGTATATGTATTCAGGGATCACAGACAATAACCTGTAAGGAAAGAATTGTGTATACTTTTTGGAAAAGAATCAAATATATCAAACTATTAGCTAGCCAAATCTGGGCACAGTCTTACTGATGATATTTTCTTCTGTGTAGTTATTACAAATATTTGTAGTTTACATAATAAGCATGTATTTCTTTTCATTATTAAGTTAAACATTTTAAAGGCAAATTCCATAAGAGAATCCTGCCACTATTCAATACCTTTGTCTATACCTTTCTATAGCTTGATAGCAGTTGTATATATCATATTGGAATCTTCTTTGTGTGTCTGTTTTACCAACATGACTTGATTGTAAGTGATTTAAAGATAGGGAAAAATATCATTTTTTGGAGAGGATACTGGGGATTGAACCAGGGACATTCCACCTCTGAACCAGCCTCTCTCTCTCCCTTCCTTCCTATTTATTTGAAACAGTCTTGCTAAATTGCTGAGGGTTTGACTAAGTTGCATAGGGTCTTGCTAAGCTGCTGATGCTGTCCTCAAACTTGTGGTCCTCCTGTCTCAGCCTCTCAAGTACTGGGATTATAGGCATGTACCACCATGCCTGGCAAAAATATTATTTTTAAAAAAGCAGCTCCAGGTGTACTGGCACAAGCCTATAATCACAGTGTTTGGGAGGCTGAGACAGGAGCATCACAGGTTTGAGGCCAGTGCATGGTAGATTAGTGAAACTTTGTCTTGAAATAAAATAGGGTTGGGGGTATGGTTCAGAGATGGTTCAGAGGTAGAAACCCCTTGAATTCAATCCACAGTACAACACCCCCTGCCACACACACACACACACACACACACACACACACACACACACACACTGTATTGCTTTTAGTATAGAGTTGATGCACAGATTCCTTTCTTCTTGGTGTCTACCCAATCTTTGGTATTTTTGAAGCCATAGCAGCATTTCTCAAAGCATGGGCCTGTGTGGACCCCTGAGTGTTTCCAGGACACTTTCAGGCATTCTGTGAAGGTGAATTATTTCTGTTGACATTTCTTGCTGTGGTGACAACTGCACCGACTATACAAAGTGATACCTGGTGAAGTAAACCTTAGCATAAAGGAAGGCGGGGCCCCAATTATCCTCACAGTCTTGCATTTCTCATTACCATGCACTCAGAGTAAAAGTAAAAAGCGATCAGCTTTACTTAATCACATCTCTGATAGAACAGTAAAAGGACTAATTGTATTAAATTTAGACTCTCGAATACACAGTTGCTTAATATTCTGTCTGACATGGCGAGATGTCAGCCAGAAGCACTTGTGCTGTGCTGGTGAAAGGTCCCATTCATGTGCAAGGTAAACCAAAGAGCTTGATGTGGCTGACCACAGGGAAGTCACTGATCTGCTGTCAGATTCCTCATTGCAGCTTACCTTTCAGAAACTACCACATGTCAAATTTTGATTTGCTATTAGAAAAGAACATCAATTATTATCTTAGAAGACTATAAAAATATTTCTTCCTTACCCAGCAATGTATCTCAGTGTAGCCAGATTTTCTTCATATATTTCAACCAAAATAACCTATTAGAACAGATGGGATGCAGAGGCAGGTAGAAGAATCCAGCTGTTTTCCATTAAGTCAGAACATGAGAGATTTGCAAAAATATAAAAGTGACTATTCTATTTTTGATTATGTAGTTATTTTGCATAAAAATGTTATTTAACACATGATAGTTTTATTGTTATTACATTTAAGTAAATTAATAAGTAAATATTTTTCAAACTCTGCTTAAATTTCTAATATGGTGAATACTGATAGGTTGAACCTTACATATACAGAATCTCTGGTTTCTTCAATATTTTTTAAATGTAAAAGAATATTTAATAGTTCCACAGTTTTTTTAATCTTTTGACTTATTAAATGACTTGATCAAAGGTATATGTTACTAAAGGTAGAGAGGTAAGATATAAACTAATATCTGACTACTCCAAGCCTTTCTCCTGAAGATTTTTATACTGAATCTTTGAAACCTAATGGGCTTTTTCAGTTCTCTATCAATATATCATTCTGAATAATTTCTTGCCTGATTATCACTTTTCATAGGTCTAGCATTCAGCAGGTTCTGAGTACTGATGTAGTGTTTTGGAAGTAGAGCTTTTGAGGAATCTTGTATACATTTCTGAAATATTCTTGACATTCTTAGCAGTTATCAACCCTTCAGTTAGAATCGACTTCTAGTTATTGCACCTGTGCCATTCAAGCTTTTAGATACTCTATAAACCTTTTTTTCCAATTCTTTGTCTCTTCTGGATTTGAATGTTCTCAATTCTTAGTGAGCACATTGTTATCACAACTGCTGTTAACAGTGTGTACAGTAGGTTACAAGTAAAACGGCCATTGTTAAGTGGCTTCTATTATTTGCAATTAATCACTAGTATAATATTTCATGTAATATTAACAATCAGTATTGCAATTTCAGTTTTCTATGTGCAATCATTGTGACAGTTCAGTCTCCAGTGGCTACTAACCACCCCCTGCTGCAGCCTGCAGTCTCAGTTTCCATGTGGGAATGGTGCTAAGTTACGGTGTCACCACTGCAACTTCTTTCTTCAGCCTTGAACTCTGCAGATCTGCAGTTCCTGCTGGCTCTTCTAGATATTTTTCCTTTAGCATGTTTGCTCCCGGAGGAGTGCTTCTTTTCTTCCTACAACATTTCTGCCTCTGCCTGAGCCTCATTTGGCTCTCTCTCATGGCCCTAGAGCTCCTATCAGCTTGTATGGAGAATTTGCAATAATTAGAAAAATATTCTCCTTCATCAGAGCACCCATAATCCTGACACTGACTCATGACTGGATTTCATCTTCCACTCAAGCCCTCGGCCAGGCCCTAGTGGAGATCATCCTCCATGGCCTCAAATGATCTCTGAGAGGCCATACTAGGAAATTGGTACAGATGTTTTATGACATTGGTTTTGAACACCACCAAAATGTTCCAAATGCTTTCTGGGTAGACTCCCACTTTCTGGGTAAAAAAATCAAAGCATTCTCTAATTTTCAAAAGAAAATCTTATCTTATTAGACATCATGATACCTGATTTCAAATTATGCTACAGAGCTATAGTAAGAAAAACAGAATGATATTGGCACAAAAACAGATATAGAGACCAATGGAATAGGATAGAAGATACAGAGACATATCCTCATATTTATGGGCTATTAATTTTTGACAATGTAGTAAAAACAGATACTGGTGAAAAGACAGCATTTTCAACAAATGGGGCTGGGAAAACTAGATATCCATAGATAGAAAAATGAAATTAGACCCCTATCTCTCACCCTACACAAGGGTCAACTTGTGATGGATCAAAGACCTGGAAATTAGACCAGAGACTTTGCAATTACTAGAAGTGAACATAGACCAACTCTCCTGTATATATGCACTGGTAGAGACTCTCTCAATAAGAGCCCCAAAGCTCAGGAAATAAAACCAATAATTAAAATAATTAAAAATGGGATTGCATCAAATAAAAAGCTTCTGCATAGCAGAGGAAATAATCAGAAGTCTAAAGAGACAGCCTACAGGATGGTAGAAAATCTTTGCCAGCTACTCCACTGATAGAGGATTACTATCTAGACTAGGTGAAAGCACACATAACCCAACAAAAAATGGACAGTTGAACTAAATAGATACTTCTCACAAAAAGAAATATAAATGGCCAATAGATATATGAAAAATGTTCAACATCATTAGCAACGAGAGAGATGCAAATCAAAACTATGCCTACCAGGCGTGGTAGTGCATACCTATAATCCCAGTTCTTGGGGGGCTGAGATAGGAGGATCACAGGTTCAAGACCAGCTTTAGCAACTTAGTGAGACTCACTCAGCAACCAATGATACCCTGTTTCAAAACAAAAAGTAAAAAGGGGTGGGGTTATAACTCAGAGGTAGAATGTCTGTGAATCCAATCCACAGTAACAACACACACACACACACACACACACACACACATACACACACATACACACACACAAGAATGCAAATAATAGCAAATGCTGTTAAGGATGTAGAGAAATAGGAATGCTTATACACTTTTGGTGGGATTGTAAACTAGTAAAATAACTATGGAAATCAGTACAGAGATTCCTCAAAAGACAAGGAATGGAACCGCCATATAACCTAGCTATGTTTGGGTGTCTGTCAAAAGATGAATGGACAAAGAAAAAATGGAATTCTACTCAGCCATAAAGAACAAAATTATGTGATTTTCAGGAAAATGGATGGAACTAGAGAATATTATGCTTGTGAGATCAGTCAGTCTCAGAAAGTCAAGGGTATGTTTTCTCTCATATATGGAAACTAGAGAGAAAATAGAAAACAAAAGAGATTGCAGATAAATGAGAGAGAGAGACCAATAGAATAGTAGAAGGGGATTGGAGGAGGGAAGTGGAGAAGGAAGAAAGGAGGGCTGAGGCAGGAAACAGTGCAAATAATGCTGTGTCCGTGTATAAGGTATCAACACCAATCTCACTAACATGTATGAGGAGGGTGTAGAGGAGAGGAGGATAGGATGTGGAAGGAAATACTCTAAGTTTTGTGTGTATGTATGTTTGTATCATTTGAACCTCACTATAGTGTATAAGTACAATAATAAAAGAATATAAAAATAGTTTTATGTTTGCCAATTGTACATCTAAATTCTGTGGAAGTGGCATGGTACTTTCATACTGAATACTTGTCTGCTTCAAGCATTCACCTTCCATGACTGTAGTCTCAAATGTTCAGCTTTTCATGTTTTTACCAAAAAAACAGTCTAGATGATACTTTGCCATATTAATCATAATCAGTCCTGGGAGATGCTAAGAAGCTTAGATAAAAACTAATAGCCTGGGGACTGGCCATCATGTGTGTTCTTTCTTTATCTTATTCCATTTATAACCTGATATACATGTATTTATTTCTTAGTATCAACTCTTGCTTGTCTGAATCATTCCTGGTTCATTACTCCTTGACCTTGACTTTCTCTATATGTCCATCAGTTTCCTAGTATTGGCTTTCTATTTCTACAAAAAGAGATCTATTGATACCTTCATTCTCACTTTGAAGGGCCTACTGGCTTTCTGTCTTAGTCACTTCCTTGCAGGCATTCTGTACTGCATTTGGATTTTCTTGGATATGAATATAGAGATCTCAAATGTTCATTCTTCTGTATTCTCAAATCTAGGTAATATCTAACCAGCAGATAGCCATATATTCATCTTAGAATCTTGTTTTAGGTAAGATTTTTCTTCCCTAGTTATCTTACTCAGTTCGTGCTTCTAGAGCAAGATACCATAGGCTGGTGGCTTTTATAATAGAAATTTATTTCTCATAGTTTTGAGGCTGCGAAGTCTAAGATCTAGGTCCTAGCAGATCTGTATTTAGTGAAAGCCCTCTTCCCAGTTTATAGCTTGTCATTTCTCATCATATCCTCCTGGCAGACACAGAGAGCAAGAGCACATTCTTGCTCTTATAAGGACACACTACTACTACTCAGAGGGGTTCTACCCTCATGAACTAATTATTTTCCAAAGGCTCCATGTCCTAGTAGCATCAAGTTGTGGGTTAGGATTTCAACATGTGAATTTGAAGGTGGAACACAAACATTTAGTAATGATACTAATTAAATGACAGTTGCACATTATTAGATACGTAATGCAATAAGTAGATTATTGCATGTATTAAATAATGAATTGTAAGTGATCTGTCATGTTTTCTATTTTGCATTGGCCACTATCAGCTGTACTCATTTTGCTATAAATATAGAGTACAACATACTTACGTTTATGAAACTCCTTAACTTAGTATAATTAATTCATGGTTTTATGCCTTCCCTCATTCCAACAGATGCCTAAGCACAATAATATAAAAATAATGCTAACAGAATAAGAATCATAGAATCATACTATGAAGAGAAGAAATAGTTATAGAAACCCAGCAGAGTAGAGAAAAATGAAAGGAAGTTAGAGATAATAAAATAAGCTAATGCTATCTGGGCCAGCAGTAGTCAGCATGAATCTGAGTCACCTTTTTCTCCAACATGTGATGTGTTACCACCAGCTTCCCCTGTCTCTCAGTGGCATTAGACATTTCTCAGATATCTGGACTGCTGGCACCACTCAGATGATAGCTTTGCCTTGGAGTATTTCCATTCTGACCTATCCTGCTTGATCATCAGAGGGAGAGTCACAGAAAGAAGAAAACGGCATTAAGCGATACTTTATAAGACACAGACGTAATGGAGATCGCTGCGGCACCCCTGTGTGTGAAGATGTAGGGCTATGATGAGTAGAGGTTGGGATCTTGTCAGTACTGCCTTAGTGCCTGGGAAGTTATAGGCTGAATCCTTTTTTTCCTACACTATCTTTTATTCATCTTTATTATTCCCTTCTGATAGCTTTTCAGTTGTAGAAGGGACCTGTTCATTTCTTTGCTTCTCCCGGCACCTCTTTGATGGGGCTCAGGAGTTCCCTTTGAGGTTGCTGCTCATAGGCAATTTGTCCCAATGATCTTTATAGCACAGCTTAGATTATTTTTAGTTTATTATTATTACCCTTGTTGTTATGCTGTGCTGGAGATGGAACTCAGGGCCTTGTACATGCTAGGCAAGCACTCTTCCACATAACTATATCACCAGCCCTGATTATTAGTTTTGATAAAATGAAATATGGGCACCTTATTTTCAAAATACGAAGCTAGTATACACAAGAGTGATACGTTTCTCAAAGCTTTCTAGCAAGGAAAGCCACAGTTCGGAGTTATAGCTGTGAATGGTCTCAGGGGAATTGTGGTACAGTCTGTTTCTTGACATTTTGTGGACTCCTTTGTAACTGTGGTAGGTACACCGTGGGTGGACTATGGAAGAAAAGGGGAGCCAAGGAAATACCATCTCTTTCAAGGTGAAGTTTTATGAATCATTACTGTATTCTTACAAAACTTTAGAAAATTTTCAGAAATTAAAATAGTATTTCAGAGAATCACCATAGGAAAAAATTAACCTAATTAATCACACACATACCAAATACATGCATATGTACACATGCACATACACACATATAGCCACATACACACTTTTTTCTTTTCTTCTACCCATCTCCAACCCCTCTTTACAAAACTCAAATTCTTCCCCTTCCCTTCCCTTCCCTTCTGTTCCCTTCCCTCCCCTCCCCTCCTCTCCCCTCCCTTCCCATCCTCTTCTTCCCTCTCTCTCTCTCTTTTCAGAGCAGCCTCCAGCTACTGGGCTCCAGGGATCCTTCTGCCTCAGCCTCCTGAGTAGCTGAGAGAACAGGCGTGTGCCACCACGCCTGGCTCTCAAATTGTATTTTAAGTCTTCTGTGCTTGCTTATGGCTGCTGCCATTTTCAGAATATTTTTCATTAAATTTTTTTTCAAAATTTGTTGCTTTGGAAAGCCCCCTAGGGTTATGTAGGGTGTAGGTCTACACAATTATTATCTGCTGTCAGCAAAACTGAATAGCTGGGAGGGAATAATTATACACTCCCTGGTGCCACAAGCCACTTCTGAACATATTGCAATATATACTGGATTCATTTTAAAGTGGTTGTAACTAAATGAATCACAACCTTTTGGGGATAGGGTAATAGATAGTATATTAAGACTGTGTAGAGTCTGTAAGAAGTCAGTATATTAAAATCTGTCAGAAAAGGTCATCATTCACTGTGGGTTAATGTCTGTAGTCAGTACCTTGAATAGCACCAATATGTGTTGGTCCTTATCTTTGATATGACTCAAGGCAGGAAATGAGATGGGAAACTTTTGCTGAAGGCTTCCAACCAGATCGCCAAACTTAGTGGAGAGAAATTTCTGCCTTTTTTTTTTTTTTTTAATAACGTTAGGTATTTTAGTGTTGAGGTGTATGTAGGATTTTATAGTCTTCAGACATTGAGACCCTTTCCCACTCACTATCCCCCACCAGGATAGTGGACAAGAAGTATCAGCTGTGTTTTGCTAATGAGCATTGCCTGAGGACTTTCTGGAAGCTCAAGGAGCAGAGGGACTTAAGAGTCACTGTGGAATCAGACAGCTTGTCAGTCTGTTTATGTGTAAGGCATGCAGACCAATTAGAATGGTACTGACTCTATCAACTTTGAGGGGGTGGATACTTCCTTTAATGTTTGGCACAGGCATCGGTTGTACTGGAGAGAATAAAATCAACAATTTTATGATCAGTTTTTGGAAGAAAAATTGGAATGAAGGTAAAACAACAAATTTTGTTGTATCAAGGATCAGAGAAAATTATCTGAAATTCTTATCTCTGTAAGTTGAAAAGTTTAAAAGAATGGGGGCAAACAATAAGGGCAGTTTCCTTGGCCACGCTTTTCATTAAGTGCCCATTGTTTTGATAATTAGCTCATTATAAAGGAGAGATGTGAATAGTGACCTCTGTTCAGTCTGGCTCATAAAAAGCAAATGGACTGATTTCCTTTGGGCAATGTGATCAATTACTAGTAATGAAATTGAAATGAATGATTTTCATATGCCTTTGTACATTTATTTTGCAAAGAAATCAGTGTCCTACACAGTTTTAGAGAAGGCTAGGAATTAATGTTAGCATCATAAAACATAAAGTTCTGCTTTCCACTGTCATCGCCCCACAAAATCAGGGCTTACTGTCAGATAAATCCAACTGGTACCTTGAGGAGAAATCAGGGGCAGAGACAGTGGAGTTACATTTTGAAGGTTTCCTACTATATGAATAGCAGCCAGTTATAGAATAGGTTACTGTCAGCAGTTTATTTTAATTCTTTGCTATATGGTACCTGGGGGAAGAAATGTTCTTGAATGTACTAAAGAGGTATTTTATTTAATTGTACAATGATTGAAAATTGCAGCTATCACTACTTTTATTATTTGCAATTATAATGAAATAATGGCAATGGTGTTGAAAATTGATACTGAGGATGTATAAACATCCATTGCACAAGCTGGCACTTAGCTTCAGCACTCAGAATTATTGAAACCATGTTGCCTTGACAACCTGTTGAGGATGTGGACACTGGAAGATAGGTGGGTATCCATCCTTGGGCTGGATATGTTGGAATTAGGAACTATAGCCCTTTACTTAAGAGATATGAAGCAAATGAACCAAACATGGTGGCAAACACCTGTAATCCCAGCACAGGGGAGGCTGAGACAGGAGGATTACAGGTTAGCGGTCAGCCTCAGCAACTTAGTGAGACCTTGTTTCAAAATAAAAAAAATAAAAAGGCTAGAGGTATAGCTCAGTGGTAAAACACCCCTGGGTTAGTCTCCAGTAACACACACACACACACACACACACACACACACACACACACAATATGGAACAAATGAACATTTTTTGTTTTTGGTTTTGTTTTAATACTTTTATTGATGCATTATAGTCTCACATCACAATGCAGTTTATAGTGATTTTAAGCTGACTCTAGTTTGTATGACCCATTTGTTTCTTACTTAGTCCAAAATTTGCTTTAAAAAGTTATGTATTTGCTTTGTTGTAGTAGCAGTGGAAAAAAAAAATAGGTCTGCCAAGCGTTAACCTCACTTTTTGCTTCTTATGGCTAAGAAGAAGCTAATGTTGGGTCTTCTATCTCCTAGTCCATAATTACTGCAGGATGAAGGAATAATTCACGCATTGCTCTAAGAGTGCCCTCATTTATGGGAACATCTTATCAAAATTGTGAGTGACAGTGCACCAAATCAGCACTGATCCCGGAAAGAACTGAATGACTGTCGTCAGTAGCCCCAGTCTGGGGCTTTGCCATTTATGAGGCACATGATCATGAGACATTTGTCTAGCTTCTAGAAGACAGTCTTTTGACCTATTCAATGGGTTTTTGTCCTAAAGAGCATATAACTTCTAACTCTTAATAGTCCATGCTTCAGTAATCATTTGACAGTGGCCATCCATGAATATGGCCAGTAGATGTATAGATAGATGACTATAGTAGGCACCTGGCACGAGGACCTCAGTAGATGTTGAGAAGATGCAGAAGAATAGCAACAAACTGCTTTACCAGGGTTTACAGTCTAGAGGAGAAGATCCATCTACTTGCTGACTTCTGAGATACTTGCTTAAGGATTGCTATGGCCTGAATATTTATGTCTCCATGAATGGGAAAAGTACCCATAAAAACGGTCCCAGCTGGGCCGGGCATGGTGGTGCACGCTTGTAATCCCAGTACTTGGGAGGCTGAGACAGGAGGATCCGGGTTCGAGACCAGCCTCAACCACTTAGTGAGGCCCTATGCAACTTAGTGAGACCCTGTTTCAAAATAAAGAATAAAAAATAGGGCTGGGGGTGTAGCTCGGAGGTAGAATGCCCATGGGTTCCATCCCCAGTACCAAAAAAAAAAAAAAAAAAAAAGTCCCAGCTGGAAGTGGTGGCACACATGTATAATCCCAGTACTTAGGAGACTGAGACAGGAGGATTGCAAGTTTGAGTCTAGCCTCAGCAATATATAATGGGACCCTGTTTCAAAAGATAACAAACAAAAAACACACAAATAAATAAATAAGGCTGAGGTATAACTTGTTGGTAGAATGTCCCTGGCCCAGTACCAGGAAAAAATAAATTAGAAAAAGGAAAAAACAAAAGGTCCTAAACAGCTGCCTTGCTGCTTCTTCTACTGTGTGAACCACAGCAAGAAATTACCATCTATGAGAAAGCAGCCCTCACCAGACACCAGACATACCAGCACCTTGATCCTGGATTCTCAGCCTTCAGAACTATCAGAAAAAATCTTTATTGCTTGCAAACAATGCAAGTCTGTGGCAGTTTGTGAGAGTAGGCTGAATTGACCAGGAGAAGATTTCTTAGCCAATGGACCACAGGATCTTCTGTGAAGACAGATGGATATGACCCTTTTGCTATGGGATTCTTCTTTCTGGAAGTTTTCAAAATGGGCACAGAGCTCATCCTGGGATAAAATAGATGCCTGATATTTATCTTACTTGTTAATAAACAGTAATTCTTTATTAGCAAATATTCAGTAGTTGTTAAAATTTCCAACCATTTCATAAGGGGCATGAATTTATTTTACAATTTATTTTATAATTTGTTTGACTAAGACTCAAGTATGATTGGGTGGTATGTATTTCAAAACTGAATTCCTCCCATTCCGCTTCATCATTTCAAATTCGATCTATAATTTTAAAGTCTATTGGAAATAGATTAGGACAGTAAAGGGGGCATCCCAATATTCTCCAGAGAAAGACATTTTATGGAAGTTGCTTGGGTGGGGGTGACTGACCCATTTTTAACTAAAATTGGAATGTAGGCTTGTTCAGGTTGTAATTGTGCAGAGGAGCTGTCTTGCATTATAAAAAAGTTTTTCTGGACTATCATGAAGTAACCCAGAAGTGCTGAGGGTTAACTTTGCCACTACAGTAATTTCATTTAAAAAAACCATATTAATTTTCAGAGTTAACACATGAATTGATGTAATGCTCAACGATGCCTCTCAAAATTTCCTCCAACTGAACTCTAAAGAGATGTGTCCAGTGTTCTCAAGAGAGATAAGTAATATAGGAGAGTGTCAGTGCTGGTAGCCTTTGGAGAATGCAATTGTAGACCTACTACCCAGTGGAAACACACTGTGAGGGCCATAATTGGGTTAGTGTTATGGAGACAATACCCCAGAAATGAAAGCAAGCACAGTCCCTAGGTCAAAAGTGGCAACAGGTTTTGTGGGAGCCCTTGGGAGCTATATAAGCAGAGGCACACAGAAAATTTTAAATGTGCCGGGTGTGGTGGCGCACGCTTGTAATCCCAGCATTCGGGAGGCTGAGACCGGAGGATCCGGGTTCGCGGCCAGCCTCAGCTACCTAGTGAGGCACTCTGCAACTTAGTGAGACTCGGTTTCAAAATAAAGAATAAAAAATAGGGCTGGGGGTATAGCTCGGAGGTAGAATGCCCCTGAGTTCAATCCCCAGTACCGC